>VWZP01008035.1:472632-485546 GCA_013396995.1 Dicaeum eximium
AAAAAAAAAAAAAGAGAAAGGAGAACTAAGTTGATCTCGTTTTTCCCTGTTGTTTTGCAGTCTACCATGATCTAAGAAAGTAAGAAATAAAGCTTTTTCCCTTTAAATATCTGTTCATTTGCTTGCTCCCTAGTCCTTTTGTGTTAGCGAATGTGGCCTGCAAAGGGACAATGAGCAGGCAGTATCAGATGGAAATGATGGAAGCATGGGCACGAGAGTGGCCAGCTGGCCCTATTCATGCTTGTTCCCTCTCTGGCACGCACAGACGCCTCCACACCCATCCCAGCCCTTCATCCTGCCAGGCCAGAAAGAGAGGCCTCGCTCCTCTTTTCACACAATGGCAGCAGGAGAGCTGCAGAGGCTTTGGCGACAAAAGCGCTCGCAGGAGGATATTTTAGGAAATGCAGAGTGTGCTGGGAGAGGAGAGGGAAGGTGGATAAACAAGCTTTCAGGATGTCTTTCCTTATGTTGGTGACTAAAAACCTGGAAAATTATTTCAGCATTTACTCATATTCCAAGTGAGATTTAACACATGAATATATTATGAGCAAAGAGCAACCACACTCACCCGTGAAAGAGCTGCTGCTCAGCAAAGGGCCAGAGCCTCCCACCATTTTAAGGCCAGACAGTTTAAATTGCTGTTACTCAGAGAGAAGCAAGGTTTGGGGGTAGGGTGTGAGAAGGAGAGATGGGAGTGGTGAGATGCACAAAATCCAAGGTTAAAGGTCTGCTCTACTAGGGCTGAAAACACTTTTCCAGCTAAATCATCATCGTGCTTTGGCAGCTCCAGGAGGGTCTAGAGTTGCAGGGGTGATGCGAGTAGGAGATGTTGAGCTGTCCTGGCATCGTTTGCTGCCCAGATGATCTGTGTTTCAGGAGGTGGGAGGGGAAGGCAGCACATTCTGTTTGGCAGTATCCAACACTCAGCTTGGCTTCCTGGGCCAACTGTTGAGGTTACTTGGATTTAGGAGTCATTCTGCTGCTATTAAGTCCTGTGCATGAAGTGCTCCAGGTTCTTCAGCTCCTGCAGTGCCATCTTCCAAACATTTAACCATTTCAAAGATGTGTTTGGAGAGTGTGGTGCACAAAAGCAATCACAATGTTTGCCAGTATGAGTTAGCATTGGACTTTCCTTCTACCTTTCCCTCATTCTCTGCACTGCCACAGCTCCAGCGCTGTGAAAGAGGAGGATGAGGATGGAGGAGCAGAAGTGAAGCCTCCACTCAAGAGGTACAGCTCCATGACAGGTTTGCTGAGCAGCCTCTCCTGGGACAGGTGAAACCAAGCTGTGTTTGACATCACTAAGCAGCCAACTATGCATGACCAGATGGATTCTTCAGTGTGCCTCATCTGTGGGTTTGATTTTTAGGTTGTATTTTGTTGATCTAGGGTTGGCTGGGTTTTTGCTTTTAATTGTAACTGTTCACACATAGGCTGCCTTTGGCAATTTCTCCGTGGGCTGAGAGATCATGGCAGTGAGGGCTACTTTTCCTGGACAAAGGCTGGTGAGTTAGTACCAAGGGGCTGCCTAGAAGGTGCACAAACAGAGCTCTTGTATCACATTGCCCTTGTTCCACGTGTGGAGGTTATGCTGTTAATAAAGACTGACGCCTCGTAGCATCCATCTCTTGTCATGACAGAGGGCACCAGCATCCTCACCAAGAAACTGAGTTCTCTCTCCACTGTCCTGGCTGCCATGTGTGAAACAGTGCTCATCATCAAAGTGCTCATCACACCTTGCCTGACTTCCTTTAGGAATGTTGGTAAGGTCTAGTGATGCCTGGATAAGTGGGGTTTTCTATTTTATATGGCATTTATAGATTGTTATCTACTTTACATGGCATTATAATTTCTGTTAAATGGGTTGGGTTGTGCAGAGACATCTTAAATGACACCCTGGTAAGCAGATGAATGGTTTGGCATCTTCAAAGCAGGCATGGACAAAGATGGACAGGTTAGAGGGGGCAAATCTGACACCTTCCCACTTGGAGTTTTCTTGGAGATGCATTTCCAGTGTGCCATTAAATCAGCAGAGTTCTGAGCTGCCCAGGAAAGGGACTTTGAAAGGTGATCCTAACCATTTTCCAGGCATGCTCCTAGAGCTCTCCAAAACACTCTGCCCAAGCAATCAGCCTGCCCTGACACTTGCACTGCTCTTGCATCTTGGCAAAAACCCTTTCTCTGTTATTGTCTGCTTCATGCTGAGTTCTGGTTTCTGTTCAGAGACAGAAGTATGATTTCCTGAAACATTTTTTTGGTAACAATAAACTCAGTTGTTTTGGTGAGATGCATGTCTTTTTTGGCTCTGAATACAAATTACACCCCCTAATTCTGCATTGCCAAAATTTTTATCTGTATTAATTACAGAAAACTGCAGAGCAACAGCAAGGAAAAAGCCAAAATAGGGACTGGGAAATGTTGCTCCATAGTAATCGTGCAGAAGGCTTTTTGGGTTGGTTGTTGTTGGCTTTTTTTTCCCCCAAAGAGAATGCTAGAAAATCTTTCACTCTGAGGTAGAAAGTGTAGTTTGCAGAGTCTTTAATAAAAAATACATTTATGTTTTGGAGCATTATAAAATAAAGTCTTGTAGTCAATTGCTTTGGAAGGACCTGCAATTCAAATCTCTGAATTGCTCTTGTGTATATGTTTTAAAAAAAGAACAACATTCCACCAGTATTCTCAGTGAAGTTAACTAAACAGATGGTATTTATCTCCACGTTTGCAAGTGTGCCACGTCCCTCTTACTTTCAAAAGAGATGTTAACACAAAAATCTTCAAGAGAAGCAGTTGGAAAGTCTCCCACAAAGTACACACACAGATAAAAATTATAAAAACAAAAATGCAAAAATAAATCTGCATTTACCAATCCATTGCTGGCTTCCTTCTGGTTTGGAGAGGCTCAAAGGTAGCATTAACCTGGCTGTGCAGTTCCATTTGCTTGTTTGTCAGAGGTCAGAATCTGGTGGATATAAATACAGTTTAGCTTGTATTTGTCTCCAAAACAGTATTTGTCAATACTTCAGTGCTGTTTTGAGCAGATCAATGGCTGCACATAACTCACTGCCTGAGGGCTTTATTATTAATACAAATGTAGGTAGGCTAAATATTGAGTGACATTATTAGAAAGGGATTGTCCTGCCCTCTGTGACTTTGGCTGATGTCAAATGAACATAAAGCCCACTAGAACATAGACAGGTTTCTGCTCATACTTGGAAGAAACTGTCCCTCCCTCTCTGCCCATCATGGGAATTGTTGAATAATCTAGAAAAGGTAATTCAAACTGGGTTTTAGAGTGCTCACAACCTGAGTTAGCATCTAGAATGAAGTTTGCCTTCTCAGGTGAAAGGCTGAGGAATCTCCATTCAGCTTTTTCAGTGGGTCAAGGTTAGGTCAATATGTGAGAGGCTCCATACCCTTTATCTTGAAATGTTACACACAGGGCTGTGGCATATTAAGAACATGTCCTGGGGATCCTGCTTTCAAGTAATGTCTCATTTCAGAAAAATGAAAAAAGAGCACACATAAAAAATATTTACAGCTGAAGTAGAAGTCATTTCCATTTACAGCCAGTACCTGACTTACCTTGGGGATTGGGACCCTTGCACAGATGTTCCACTGCCACATTAATCTGGCCTGAGGATGGCCACAGGACCTCCTGGTGCAATCCAGGGCCTGCTGCACCCCAAATGCCACCACTTGCAGCAGCCCCAGTGGGCATCAGAGGCAGCCAGATGCAGAGCTGGGGCTGATGCTTTCCAGGCACACAGCTGGCTGCAAGGACAGAGTCCTGTCAGCTCCAGCGGTGCCCAAGCATCTGATGTGGGATGAGGCAACTGACTGGTCAGCTGGGCTGTTATTCTCTTCAAAATCATTTAACCTGAGCTCATAAAAGGAATGCTGTTGACAAAAAAAAAAAAAAAGAAAAAAAGAAAAAAAAAAGATAAATAGCTGCATATAATGCTGCTTGGTTACACATGGCCAGCGTGTTAAGTATTTATGTAAGATCTCCTCCTGAAGTGGCCATATATACATATATATGTGTATGTGTGTGTGTGTGTGTGTGTGTGTGTGTAACTTCCTTTTTTTAACTGACGTTTGTAATAAATGGGTCAATCTTGTTACTTGAAATGCGGCAGTGAGATTTTTAAAAATGCCACAGAGTATAGAAAAGCAATAGTTTCCTCATGAAGAACATAAAATTTTGTGAAATTTTGGGATTTCTGTTTTGATTAGAGGCTATCTACACTTGACAATAACTTAACTTTCAGCACCCAATGACATTAATTTCACTTGACTTCCTGTCTTAAGGTCAAAAACATTAATCAGCACTTCTATCATTAGCTCAGTTTCCTTTTCTATTAAGCGATTATGATCACTTACTATTAATGAGTCGTGAAGTTTTAATAAATTTTTGCTAGTGTGAAATTGCTAAACAGTAATTATGGCATATACTGTATGGATGGTTTGTTCCACAATGTACATTTTACTTAATGTTGGTTAGAAACATCTACAAAAAACAACAGAAAGTAATTAACTAGTTATGGCTGAGGATGCAGAATGGCCTTTTTCACCACAGTTATAGTCAATAAAAAGACAAAGCAGGTAATTTTTTTTTTGTCATTCCTGGAATTATTGTACTTCTGGACCTTGTGACTTTGCAGTTCTTTATATGAAATGACACTGCCAAGGCTGCTTACTAAACAGGGGATGAAAGAAAATATCACATCTTTTAAGAGCTATTGTTTTAACTTGGGTTATATTTCTACAGTTCTGGCATTGAAACAACAAGGTTAAAAAACAAAAGCCAGGCCCTCTCCATTAATACAGAAGATAAATAACACAACAAATCCCATTTCCAAAAACTGATGTCTGAATACTGGCTTGGCTTTCCTGTAGCTTGGCATTACTCACAGACACATCCAAACAAGCACAGCCAGATGCTCGTTCAGAGCTTGGCTCAGGTTTTTATTGGTTAGCTGACTTTTCTAAACACCCAACAGCCAGGAGCTGGACTCATGGTGACTCACAAACTGGAAGGTAGCTCTGAACACAGAACAGAGCAAGAGGGTATATTAAAGAAAACAATGGAGGTTGCAGTGATAACAGTTTCTCTACTAACTTATCCCTGTTCTCAATTTTTTTGTTTACTGGTGTCTGGGAAAGCTGTATCTGGTACAGTCACTGCAAATGTTGTACTGAACCATATTTTCTGGACCAACCAAATGGAGGAATAGGGTCAACTCAGGCACACTGGCTTTTCTGAGCACTACTTCTGTGGCGTGGCACCCATCTCGCAGCAGACAGGTCCATAAAAATATAAGGCTAAATAATTTTAAGTGTTTGTTGCTGTATTTATAGTAACACAATGGAGGTGGGAAGCCATCTGGGTCTGTACTGTCCTTTTTCAGTAAATCTTATCAAACTGGTGCTGAAAAATTGGAGATGGTTCCAAGGAGAGCCAAAAGGGTGATGCTAAGTGTCTGTGAAAAGCATGGCTAATAGTACATCCCTAACAGTGCAATCTCATCACAAACCCACTGTGTACTGTCATGAACACTGACTGTGGGAACCTAACAAGGAACAGAAAATTAGAAAATAAATAGAAAGTTTTCCATCCATAGACAAAGCTTTAACAAGGCTGGCTGGCTGTTAAATCTAGACCAGTTCAGCATAGAAAAGTGCTGTATTTTTAACAGAGAATGTAAGTAAACATAGGAACAAGTAAACAAGATTTGTTCTGTGTTCTCCACCATTGAACAAAATCTTTAAAACCAGGCAAGGTGTTTTTCCCAGAGAAAAGCTGTGTTCAAGGAATGATGATTCAGGCAAGTCCAACACCTTGCACAGTGCCAGAAGACAGCCTCTTAATCTATTAAACCTATTTCTCTAGGATACAGCTCTGTAGTGTTTGGGGTTTCTGCTTTGAGATGTTAAAACAGAGTCTTTGCACTGTCATTGGAAATTCTTTGTATTCTAAAATGCAAGAACAAGACACTGTTCTGGTTATTTGGACCGTGGAGGAATCCCAGCAGGTCTGGACTGGCAGCACACGTGGATGTGTGGGAAGGCTGGCATTGTGCAGGTCTGTAAAATGTGTCATGTTGGTTGGCTCCTGTGCTGGAGAAGGAGCACCAGCATGGTGCAGTGAGAGATGCTGCTCCCACAGGTTTCCTGTCCTAGCCCTGTAGGACCAGGTGCCATGATTCACAGCTGTGTTTCAATTCCAGCCTTGTGTTAGGCCGAAATGGAGCAGGCCTTTGCTTCCCATTATAAAAATGGTGGACACCCAGCATCAGTACAAAATAATGTCTTGCATAGCCTAGGGTTAAATAGAAGCAAAAATAAATAAATGAGCTTCCCATGCCTCCAGCAAAAGCTGTGTTACTGTAAACAGCAGTTCTGTCCAAAGAACACGGTTGCACCATGGTGCTGGGACAAGGTCAGAGCTCCATTGGTGGCTGTGACCATCTGTCCCTGCAGACACCATCTCCTGGGAGAGCTGCACAGCAATATCAGACCATACTGGAGCAGCTGCATCGCTCACCAGCAGTTACTGGGATCCTTGCCTGTATGACTTCAACTGATCTGAGGAAGATTATTAAAACATTAATTCATACCTCTTGTCTTCATCTTCCTGGCCTGACTCTCACAATGTTCATTACTAGGTAATGTGCAGTTATAACATCTTAGTTTTACAAGTCTCTGAGGATACTTTGGGTCAAAAATGAGCTTGAGATTCCAGGGCACAAGAGAAATATAATTTTTATCTGAAGAAACAACATAGTGTAGAGAGAATTATGACCAGCAAAAGTCATCATAGCCAAGTACCTACTGAAAGCAATTTTACTTTAATTGCACCTGAAAGTGACAGTTTCTGAATATGTAGAAAGGACAGTAATTGCTTTGCAGGGATTTTCAAGAAGCTGCTGAATGGTGCCTTGGATACTGTGTAAGATTACTGGGAAAGCCCAGCCATGCATAAAAGTTAACTTAAAACACATAGTAAGTAACTCCTATAATCAAATTCGTTGGATAATCATTAGGCAATCTCAGGGATGAGCAGCTGATTGGATCATTAACATCTGTCCCTCATTTGTGAAGGGTGCCAGGGCTCCTTGCTGAGTGTGACTGGTGCTGTCACAGTGCAGTGGGTTCCTTGCTGAATGCATGACACAACATTCACATTTGAGTGGCCATGCTCTGAAAATGCCCCTTGCAGAAGTGGGCAGCCTGTGGGCAGCTGTGAGGCTCAAATCCACTGCACAGTGGCATTTTCAGGACTGTCAAGAGTTGAGCCCTAAGCTTCTCCAAATCCCACCCTCCCTCAGTACCCAGGGACTGCTGGAGGTGCAGGCTCGATCCTGTTTCAGAGCTGGCAGTGGCTGAACAAAGGTTCAAAACACTGAAACTGGGCTTGGAAACTTACAGCACCAAGATGGGGATGGGTCTTGGCACACACATCTTTTAAAGAAGGAGCACAATCCTCTTGGGTGCAGTGGGCAGGTCACAGGACTGCTTTTTATGCATATGAAAAAGGAGATGATAAACACCAAAGACCTTTAATTGAAAGTTGTCACCGGCCATATGGTGACATCTGGCTGGGGGGGTGAGATTATTCGACCAAGCAAGTGGTGCTGAGGCAAAGTCAGAGCTTGTTTCAAAGCTCATTCCTCACATTTGACAAGGGTTTGTGTTGCCAGCTTCATTGTTTCCTCTATGTACCTTCATTTCTTTCTACTATTTTCATGGCTTTGTACTCAATTACTGGATGGCACACTATCTCTAGCTTTAAAATAACAGTATATAAATGCTGTAAAATCACATTTTAGAACAGATTTCAGGTTATAATATTCCCTACACTTACCCAGAGAAAAAGCTCTATATTTTAATCCCCTTCAGTTTTGAAACACTTTCAGTCCATTAGAGCCACATAAATACAAGGCACAAAACAATAACAGGCTACAAATCAATACATTTGCACAGCCAGCTCTAAATAAATATGATCCAATTTCTTACTTGGAAAACTGAGAAGAGTCCAAGGTTTCCAGAGTGAAATGCTGGTGGTGAAATAACATTCAGCTGCATTCAGGAGACCCTGATCCTCTTTTCAGGTGGGACGCTCAGTCCAAGGTTATCAGAAGGTACTTACCAAAAAGGAAGGCCAGTTTTCTGATGAAGCAATGGAGCAGTTAAAATTTACCCTGTTGGGAAGTGTGTTCAGCATTACTGTGGACAATGTGCTGATAAAGTGGGTTGGTCAAGTGGAACGAGACAGGTTCAGCTCAAATATTCAACAGTGATCTCTCCTGAAGCAAGCATTAGGCCTAGCAGGAACTTTATAGATAATACAGAATAAAATCATAGTCTTCAGCTTGGAAATTGGTGCTAAGCATCCAGACATAATCATACTCACTGTAATCCCACACAGTTGGCGTCACTGCAAGGGCACCTCAGAAATCCTGCAGGAAGAGACAAGGCAGAAAGGATGACAATCTATTCATTTTGCCTTGTACATCTCATGTTTCAGCTCTGCAGCTGGTTTTGTGATAAATAGCAGAGGATTCTCCAAAAGATCTTGTTTCAAAAACCTGAGGAAAAAACAAACAAAACCCAAAACAACAACAAAACAAAAATAAACCAAACCAGAAACCAACCCAAGAAAAGAGAGTACTATATTAATTTTCTAATTCCAAGCAATGAAGTCCATTGCATTTAAGCCTAAGTAACAATTTGAATTCAAGTCATTTTACACTATGATATTCCTCTCTTTCTTAGAGTTAGGCCTTTCTAATTGTGCCACAAATGAAGAATTTATTCCTTTAACCAGGCACAAGTACCAGGCACAAGCACAGTAAGTACACACACAAGGGCAAAAGACAAAGCAGGTATGAGAGAATTGGCTCCTCTGTACGTCTGCTCTTACATATGCAGCTCAAACTCATGCTTCTCCCTTCTTCTGCAAAACAAATATATTCTGTCCAAAAAGTAGATATTGCCATGTTTCACGCTAGTCAAAGTCCACAAGCACATATCAGAGTGTAATAATTGGTGGATTTGATGAAATAATTTGTATACAAAACATGATAATTTTTTCTTCTCTCATTCAGCCTTCTGTTTCTGTGGAACCATTCCATCACTTTTGGAGTTCAGAGCCCAAAGACAGAAATCTGAGGCATCAGATCTCTCCCTAGTGCAGCTGACTCTACTAGACATTTCTTGGTGTGAAAAAAAATATATAAAAGAAAAGAAAACAAAATATAATAAAGTATTTTATACAGTAGTTCCTTAGGGTGAAAATGTTGGATTGCTCTATGTATATTTATGCATGCACCTTTATGTTTGATAGATTCTGGCCCACTTTTTCCCACACAAAATTTAAAGGTTTCCACTGGAAAAACCCCCTCATAAGTGACCTTAGAGATTCAGTTATTTTCAGCAAAATAAAGAAAAGCCCCTGTATCATTTTAATCTAGATGATTCTCATTTACAGCACTCATAAGAGCTCATTAGTGCTAAGGCACATATCTTTGTGTGCTTACCCAGCTGCCTTGAAAGGCAGGAAAATGCTGTTAAATCCATTTTATGGATGAGAACATAAAGATTCAAGCAGTCTAAATAGGGATTAAATTGAAGTTTGGAGCCAGCCTCTCAGATGGTGATGTACAGTATTTACTCTCCACTCTGCATAGTCCCAAAGATGATTTAATTCAGTGAGCACCTTCATCCTGGGCTCCAGAGCTCATTAAGCACTTTTGCATGCTGGAAAATCTCCCTGGGTGCAGCAGAGGGGCGCCTGCCTCCAGCCTAAAGTGTATCACACTCCAGGGTTAGATGGGAAAACACCTCAACTCTGCCCAGGAGTTCTTGTGGAAAACAGAGCTGGCCTGGGGTGCTGAGCTCATTCTGCCTCCATTGACTAATTTCCATTTCTTGAAGACATCTGCAAAATGTGGGAAACCCAGAGATCAGGCCCTGCTTGGCCCAAAGGGTTCAGGTTCATACTGTGCCCTTCAGAGGAGTGGAAACCACAGGGCTCAGCCAAAGCCAGGCTGGTCCATGTTGTGTTTCTGTGCTGAAGCAACGCTGCCGGAGCTCGGTGTCTTTTCCTTGCAGCAGGTAACCCTCCACGAATTCCTCACCTGATGCTTTCCCAGAATTCTCAGAAGCCCCATGGAATTTCCACTGAAATCAGGCAGAACATGAACAAGTGTTAATCACTGTTGTAAGTGTTGTAAGCCACAGCAAGGTTAGAACCACTGCCTTTTTGCCTCCTCCTGGGAGAAAGAATTCGCATACATTTAAAGTCGACTGACGCCTCCATTCTTACCTTGTTTTGTTTCACTTTGCATGACTACACATAAGAGATGCTTTGTCTGCTGTGAATTGTGTCTCTAAAAGATCCCCAGAGTGGCTATATCCTACAGGAGATGTAGCTAAAGTGTGCTCTAAAATGATAGTCCAGACAAAGAGCACAACTATCTTTGGTGCGCTCTGCAACCACTTTAGGAAAATTATCTGGTAGCACATAACTCATGTTACATGACAGCATTCTGAAAAGGACAAGGTAGAAGGTTAACTCATGAAAATCCATTATTAACAGCCCTCTGAGAGTCTGACCTGGTGACAGACAGATTCTCTCCTTTCTTCTGTAAGCTTTATACACCCCAGGCTCTCCCAGTTTAGTCTTACCTTCTTGATACAGTAGAATTAATCCGACCCCATATAAATAATAATTTGAAAATCTTCACAAGATGTTCTTCTTCACTACATGTCTTTACTACATGTCTTTCATTAAGAAATGGCTGATGGCATCACAGGCTGAGGAAGTCCCACTGTTTTTATTGATTTGTGTACAGCTACAATTCCACAGTTATCTTGCAAGAAACTGTACTGGATGCTCAACAACTAAAATGCATTAAAATATTGCACTTTCTTGTACAAATAATCTCTTAATGAATCTCTTAGGCTTGAGATGCACTAAAATTCTGGCTCTATGTCTATGATCTTTGTGGAGAAATTGCCCCATTTGTGTAGTGGACTGTTATTACCACACTGGAAAATCCCCTCTGAGAACAGGGAAGGGCACTGTGTTTGGTAGTGGAGCTCATCTTAATTTCAGCAAAGATAAGGTGTAGCAGCCTGTCCAAACCATCCACTTAACTCTAAACAGTGCATTACAGTTCTGGGAAGTTCTCAGTGTTGTGTGAGGCTGTACTTTATTTCACTATCCCTCCCCTTTTCAACATAGGAAGTTTTTTAGAACAATTTCCTTTCTGTTCTTTTAATGAAACCACTCATCAGGAATAATTTGATACAAATCCATACTTTGAACTCTCAAATTAGGAAAAAGAAAGGAATTCCAAGTAGTTTAGCACTCTCAGGAAATGAGGCGAGATGAAAGGACCACAGGCACAAAAGGGAAATGCATTGTTAAAGGACCTGTGGGACAAATGAAGTCACCAGCCCAAAGAGAAGAGAACAGTCAATGAGCAAACTTCAGACTGAAGATAATTTTGGCTCAGGTTTGAGACATTTTAAATGCTTCTAAATCTTCAGAGGTTAGACATTCAAAGCCAGCTGAAAGCCAGATCTTCTTCTGGGCCACTCTTATCATTAGTCAGTTCTGAGAACCCAGCCTTGTTCTGCTCTCTTCTCCTGGGCTTTGATTCTGCCACTTTAAGTCCCCATGTTCCACTTGTGAGATTGAAGCTGGATGTTATGCACACCATTTTGCAGAAAACTGAGCAATTTTTCTGCTCAAAAAAGGCATGGATACATAAATTTTCAAATAGATTCTGGAAGTTACTCTATTCACAATAGGCAAATCAAGCCTAGAAGACCAGGATTAATGACATAACTGACAAAAAGTTCTTTCTACCCTTGCTAATGGAAGGAACTAGACAAATAGGCATACAATTCTACATAATTTTTAAGAGATTAAATGTTCTCCTAAATTTTCAGCTAAGAAAGAGAAAATTAATACAAAGAGAAGCAGAAACAGAAAGTTGTTAATGGGCTTATCTTCACAATTTTTGTTGGGGAGAATAAATTTATCAGTATTCTCCTTGTGAAGTTGCTTCCTTTGCCCCTCTGATGGTAATTTTCATAGCATGTATCCCCAGGTATGCCTTTTTTTTTCCTGATTAAAAAAGTGCTTGCTGGCATTGGCCAATCTGTTGATCAATAGGTGTATCCTTAGTAGCTCACAGACTACTTTTCCTGCATGTAAACTGAGGCTCCATTATTCATTATTCATTCATTCTGATTCCAAGCAGCCCCAAATCTCAAGTTTGTCTGTGGATACAAAACAAATGGATCTGAAAAGATGTGACCTTCATATATCAAAACAGCTGCCATCTGGAGACCATAAATGCTCTGCTTCCACCTAGCATAAGCTTCTGCACAAGCATGCAAATTGAAGTCAATTTTTGGTAACTTGGGCAAAATGAGGTTCAACAATGTTTTTAGTAAGATCACTGTCAAAATTATATCTTACAAGCCAAAAGGAAAATAAAAATTCATGAAAAGTCACCCCATATAGTTTTTCTTGTTTGATTCCCCTGACTGTGATTTCTCAGTGGCCTGTGTTAAATGCCCCCATTATCACAGTGTGTCACAAGTTTTATATTTCTCAGCATTGACTCCAACTCCTACATCCTGTGAGACGAACACCCGAATTTGCACCTTCTCCCAAGGAATGGGAGAATGTGCCATGAATAACCTCAGGAATTCAGTGTGCACCCAGCTCCTTAGGAAAGCACACAGGCTCATTCCCGTGCAGTGAACAGGACACCAGGCTGCACCAGTGAGACCTGGGGCACTGCACTGCACCTGGCACAGCAGCAAGCCCAGCCTCCCCAGTCCCTGCTCCCATCCCATCCCATCCCATCCCATCCCATCCCATCCCATCCCAT
>VWZP01008035.1:486554-600127 GCA_013396995.1 Dicaeum eximium
CATCCCATCCCATCCCAGCCCCATGTCCCACCCTCGCTGGCCTCGCTTGTGCCAGCAGGATGCTGGGGCTGAGCCCTAGCCTGGATTCCTGAAGGGAACCATCTGAAAATTGTGTTAATAATTAACTGTTGTATCAACACAGCTGAGGGGTGATGAACTGCAAGAAGGAGGTGGGATTTGGCCGGGGGAAAACTCCTTTGGCCAGCTTTGCTGTGGAAATCCGCGTCTCTCTGGCTGCTCCTTTCGGTTACAGCAGGGCTGTGAGAGAAGTGGCATTGACAGGATATTAAGACTCTGGTTCGTGGGGACATTTAAACATTTTACTGCTGTGAATTTAAATAGCATACCCTGCTGTGCTACATTTTCTTACAGCACCTTTGAGGATGACAGGGAATGCAGTGCCAGATCAGCCCTGATCCCTGTGTTCCAGTGCCTTGTTGTCCACACTGGCCAGCAAGACTTTCCCAAAGATACTCCTTACCCAAAGCTGCAGGTACAAGTGAACCTGCTGCTGGGAAGTTTCTTCCCATCTTCAGTGGTCTGAGAATGGCTTGAGATTATCACAAATTCCTGCTCTATACTAATGGGCTCATAGCTACTTTGCTGGTTTAAAATCGCAGTTTTTACTGGATGAAGAAGGATACAAATAAGAAAAACAGCCAGTAACAGAGAGCAGATATACTGTGCTGGTTTTGAAGCTCAGGTACAGTCTTACATATTTGCATTCCTGTCATTATGCTTTGAGAGCCATAGGTGTGGGTGTGTTTGCATCCACACCTAATGCCAAGGCTTAAAGAGCTGCCAAATAGACCAGAAAGAGGAAAAGAAATACCCTTATTTTACAGATAGAGATCTAAGGCAGAGAGAAATGAGGGACCTACCTCAGGTCATACAGGGAGTCAATAGCAGAAATTGAAAAAAGTTGTCTGAATCCTGCCCAGCGCACTAATACCTTGACCTTTACACCGAGGCATTTCCACTTCCAAAGGAAAGAGCTGGAGAGGTGGCCGAGGGAAAGCAGTGCACGGACAATTAATTACGTCTTACCTGCCATTTCTTTCCTTCCCCCCAGTTACCTCCTGGCCCTACAGCCTGAATTATGAATTCTTGAAGAATTTTGTTCATTCAGGGAATCTATACATAGATGATAAATAGAAGCTGGAGGAAAAATACCGAGATGATAGAGTAGGTGGAGGAGGTTTTCTGTGTTACTAATGTATTTCACTATACTTCTCCCTGAGCTCTCTGCAGCTATTCTGAAGAAAGAGAGAAAAAGCCTGAATACTTGGCTTTTTACTCTAGGTGACAACTGCAGACAGTAGGTGTGAGAGAGTATCTCAGCTCTTTAAAGAATGACTGATAAAGAGTTTTGTTGAAAATAACAGGAGAAGAAAGACCCTCTGCTTTATTTCTTGCCCTGAGAACTTCTAGGCATTCCCTGTAGGTGCAAAAGATTCCAGGTGACATTGGCTGTGGTAACTGCAATGGTTGAGGGGGCCAGTGAGGATTTTTTTTAAAGCACTGATGGGATTTAAGAGCATACGTCCCACTGACAGGTATTACATTCCTTAGCTTTGCCTGAAATGCCACATCACAGATAACCTGGAACAGCAGATTTTCTGCATTATCCTTCATAACTGCAGGTGATGTTGGATTAGATTTAATTTTTTTATTACACTGAGTCTTTTTACTTGTGCTGGAAATGAAGTTCTGCTCAGTCACCTCTTCAGAGTCCTGGCCTCCTGTTTCTGAGGGCTCTTGGGCTCTGTGACTTGCACTGTTCTGTCACAAGAAACTCACACTTCCAGCCTTCTTCCATATTTTCTCTCCCTGATGATACCATCCCTCTAATGTTCCTCCAAAGACATTGAACTGAGTAACAACATGTGTCACCCTCACTACTCAGTGTGCTGAATTTCGTTGGGTGCTGCTTTTTGATTTACAGCTTTGTGTAAATAAATTCAGCGTGGGTTTTAGCCTGCACGACCTCTTTGTGTGCTCTCACTTGTGTGGATGGAAAGCAGGAGATACACCAAGGCAATCACCAGTGCCATTGGCTTGAATAGCTTGTTAGAAAGTTTACCTCTGGCATAAAGGCACATGTGCAAACTGTACTCTTGCTTCTTGTATAAAGCACATTTGGGAGCAGAGAGAGACTGAAACAGAAGAATGAGTGCTTAGTCAGTGTCTTGCCCTTCCCATTGGGAGCCACATCTCCTTCCTGCTAGCAGTCATCTGTACACTGGAGAAAGCTTTGAACAGCTACAACTCAGACACTGATCCTGCTAATCCTGCTAATCCCATGCCCTGGTGTGCTCCATTAGCCTGTGAAAGACAGACTCGAACTTCCCCAGCCAGTGGCACTCTGCACTTCGGAAAGGTGGCTCTCACATCTCCCCAGGCCCAGCCAAAAGGGGAGCAGCAAACACAGCAGCCAAAGGACCTGCACAGACGCCGTGCCAAGCAAAAAAACAAGCTCCTTGGAGACCCATGAAAGATGGTCTGGTTTGTATCCACACACCAAAAGTCACTGCCGGTCTTGTACGTTAGGTCTGGCCTTCACTGAATCCCACTGCCCTCAGCAACAGCTTTTACACACAGCCAGAGAGCCAGGTACAGCAGCCACAGTAATGGAGTGAGAGAAACATTTTCATTTCTCTTTTGAGCCTCAATCAGCACTGCCAAGCACCAGTGTGCATCACCTTGGCCCACAAATACTGCAAGCTTTCAATTAAAGATGGCAACATCCATGTGGGAGTAGTAACTGTAGAATCCTCTAATCCTACGGAAACTTGTAGGTAGCTTAAAAAAGTGGAAAGAAGCTGTGTGTGGATGCACATGTGTATGTCTGAGGAAAGGCACCCTTTGTACCAATAAACTTTAAAATATGATTTACGCTGTGCAGGCAGCAGCCTCAGACATCAAAGCTTCAGACTTAGTGCAGTGTCAAAAAACCATGAAGCTTTAAGGCTCGACCAAGCATCAACCCCAAGCTGAGGCAGAAGCTTTTATTCTTGAGACCACTGACTGAATGGATTAGATTAAAAAAAAAAAATCACAAACCCCACAGCTCTCTAAAACTGCTGGTAGAAAAACAAATTACTAAATGTATGTTTGCTCAAGTATGTCTTTATTTATCCTGCTGTATTCTACATGTAATGCTTAAACTCCCTGCATTTTAAATGCAGGCTAAAACCAGCTGTATATGCACTAGCCACTGAACTAGCAATAACAAATGCATCCAGCAGAGACAAAGGTTTGCTTTTAATCAGAGAAATGAAAAAGAAGACCGAGGTAGTGCTGTGTTTGTCTCATGGTGCAGAGTGGGTTGGCCTAGAGCCACGCAGCAAGGTGCAGCTCTTTCCTTTGTGCATGGAGTATTGCAGAGTGATGCACCCAGGGTTATTGTACCAGAGGTGCGGTCAGGAGTGGATCCAACAGCTGGGCAGAGAGGGAAAATGTTCTGCTGCCAGTGCTGTGGTAGATCCCAGTGACTCAAGGACTACAGATTCCTTTGGCCTTTCTGTCCAGAGAGCAGAGCTGTGCCTAAAACTACCATGGTGACAAAAGATGGGATCTCCTTGCACTGGAACAAACTCATTCATCAAGGAACATATAGATCTAAATGGGGAAAAAACCCTGTAAGCTTTATAATTTCTCTTTTATATATCAAAAATACATAATGACAGATCTCCTTAAACAGTTATTTGAGGCCTCTCCCCTAATTTCAGTGGGAGTTCCATACCTGAGTGGCTCACAGAAACTGTACCAGATACCCACCTAAGCCTTTCACATGGTCTGTGAGAGAGGGGAAATTACTACAAAGCCCTCTAGTGGGATTAAGGTCATACATTCCCCATAAAGCCTTGTGGTTTCATCCTTAGATTTTGCCATGCTTTAGTTGCCAACACAACTAAACAGTTCAGCTTTTTGAACTTGTGCCAGCCTCTGCTCCTACTGTTTCTGTCAAAAAGGCACGAAGCTGGTCCCCTGGATCCCAGACTCTTGTGTGAGAAGGTGACTGAGCAGCTGACAGGGGGACACTGCCTCGCTGTCCACAGAGCACTCAGGTTTACAAACAGCCTGCACCAGCTGCTGGGCTGCACCTGAAATGATAGTTGGCATTAACACTGCTTGCACAGCTGATCTACAGGTCTGCTTTGAGAGGATTTCATTATTTGGACTGGCATCAGGCTCCTCGTGCTCTGCACAGAAAAGGATTTCCTTCTCTCCATCAAGATTTCACAGGCCCATGTCACATTAAGGGATGCTGGTTATTGTTTCCCACAGTGTCATTCCCCTCTCCATGTGCTCACAGACACCAGACTCTTTCTGTGTATCTTTGTGGCAAATTTGCACACTTCAGAGATCCTCATCTCCAGCCTGCCTGGGGCAAATTGGCAAAAAGAATAAAAGGCAAAAAACAACAACAGTTGTTTTGCTATGATACAAAAAACCTGAATCTCTTCCTGTTGGTAGCTAAGCCCTGCTGCTGACAAACAAGATGGAAGGGAAAACTAAGAGGAAGATGCAGGATAGACTGAAGATCCCAGGTAGGAGACTGAGGGTCTGCAAAATGCCCTCTCCTCTGCCACTTTTAGACACTAAGACCATTCAAGAAGCACTGCATTGTAATTTCTGTAACAGGGCAGCAAACCAAGTTTAGTGACATGGAGCAAGTTGTCAATAGGCCTACAGATCTGCAGGAGGACTTTAATTGGGTGAGAACATATCTTCCGGCCGGGGGGAGGCTGAATTCTTTTTATTAGCAAAGGATGTTACTAGGCATGGTAGCTTTTGAGAAGGAAAAACTTTTATTCCTTTTGTCTCTTTTATCATAAAAATCTACTAAACCACAAACTGTTCAGCTTTGCAATGAGAGTGCCTTTTGTGTCATTTATATTACCCTACTGTGCTCTTATTATTAAAAGTCTTATGCTTAAGAACAGCACTTGGAAAAACATGTTCTTAAGAGCTTGAAAACACTCCCTGCAATGCTTTCTTCCTTTACTCCTACCCCAGAATCCCAGTCAACAAGTGAATTTTGTATTCAGGATCCCCCACCACCCACCCAGTCACTTTTGGGAAATATTAATTCCTTCTCAGGTTCCAAAAAAAAAAGAAATCCAACAAACCCAAACAAAAAAAAACCTACTGAAAGACAGCTTGAGACACTTTGCTCCCTCCAGGAAATGCCATCCAAGACCCTTTGGGTGTCTGAAGAGCAGGAAAGTTCCAGGGTGAGAGGCAGGAAAAGCTATTGCCCTTTATAAAGGAATGATGAATCTGAAAGGCAGTCAAGAAAAAGTGTCAGGACAGGAAAATCTGCCTCAGTACACTGAAGTCTCTGAGAGGTGTGGGGACTATGGCAATGCTGCCTGAGCCTGTGTGCTGTTTGAGTTCACAGATTCCATGCAGCTGAGCAATGTAAATTATCACAAGCTCTAGACTAAAGGACACATCAGAGGACTACCCTGCCACATGCAATAACAAGCATCTCTTCTCTTCTCTGCTTTTCTTTTTTTTTTTCCACTCTAATTTAAATTATTGTCATCAGTGAAAAATGATGACTATCTCAGCATTGTGTGATAGATCAAATTTTGAAGATCTACCCTAGCCCAAGGAACAGAGGGGGAAGAAGGGCCAGAACTGGCAAGTGATGACCTCTACTCATTTAATATAAAAGTAATAACAGTAGGAAGTTTTCCAATAGCATCCTACAAAGCACTCCCTAGCAGGATGCTTCATTCAGTAAAGCAGGGCAGTTCTGTGCTGCTTCAGTCTGTGGAGAAGTTCTGGTGCATGAAAGCTCCAGAGCCTTTGGAGGCAGCTAAACCTGAGGCTCTGGTCCAGTCACGGGCCAGACGTGGCCACCACCGAGGATGTGATGGTCTGCACCAACAACAAGGGCTATGGAGAACTTTTAACAACATTCTTGGTGAGAATCCCAACCTGGGAGACACAGAAAACATCCAAAGCAAAGCCATCAAGCAGTGACCTGTGTAGAGCTCGTGGCTCACCTGAGTCTGCCTGATAAATCCTCTGACTGATCTGCCCCAAGGATGCCAAACTATCCTTGTACCCAAGGCCACAGCAGCTCCCCTGTGGCAGAAAGGAAGGCTGAAAAAGCTGCTATATAGAGGGCTGTGTAGTCTCCATGGGCTTTTCAGGGAAGTCAGATGTGAGGTGTCAGTCCTGTGCCCCTTGAGATACCGAGGAGCTGTGTCCTGCCATGGTCTGCTCAGAGGACTGACAGGATTTCTCATCTGCCAGAAATGAATGCAAACATATGAAAGCAGGGTGAGCTAACAGCTGCAATGAAAAGAGAATGGGAAAAGGATTGATGTCTTGGGGATCTCTCTTCTGATACTGTCCATCTCTCACTGAGAGTTTCATAGCAAATGATTTTTAATTTCCCAGATGTACATTCATTTCCCCTGAGAGTATCTTTTCAGAGACTCAGATAATACAAGCTCCTGTGTATCTCTGGGTAATATTTTGCCCTTTTTAGAAAGGACTTTAGACATGCAGATCTGAAGTCAAAATTGTGTGCAACGGATCAATGTTCATGGTCAAATATAATAGAATAAGACATTTCTCCTCTGATTAATTTCAAGTGCATTGTCAAAGGTGGTACAGATAATATCAAATTCACATTGCAAGTCGAAGGAGGCAGCACAATGTCTCCATACTTTTCAGCTGTCTGGTTTGATGAGAGGGTAAGGATTGCTCCACTCTTGTCAGGGAGGAGCACATCTCACAAACCCAGAAAAAAAGGAGGTGGTTTTCTTCATGGTTCACCAATAGGGGACAGCCTTTTGCATATTCGTCAGATTAACATATTCTGGGATGGCATTTCCCAGCGGGAATAAAGTGTCTCAAGTTGTTTTTCAAGCTCCTCTGCACTGTCTGAACAGATAGTTATGAAATTGCATTGCTAATGCTTGCAGTGGAGAGGCTTCCTATTCTCTGCTACAATGAAAACATTCAAGACATTGCTACACGTACTGGCTGTCTCTAAAGGTAGAGAACAGCTTGCTGTGTCCTAAGTAGAATGCCATGCAGTTAAATGATGGCAGCAACCAGGGAATATTTCATGTGATGGAGGAGCCAAATTTCATTGTGAAAGCACATGCCAGCTCACCTCAGCCGAACTGGTTATGGGGCACTTTACCTACAGCACATCAGCAATAGATCTGCTCTGTCTCTTCTAGAAATTTTCAAATCACCATCTCTGTCCCCCTCTCAGCTCCTCTTCACTGTTTCCTTTTCCCCTCTCTCCCTCAAATGCTGCTTCCCAGCCTTTTGCCAAGTATTGTAGTTCTGTACCAGGAAAAACAGAAACATTTCAGTCTCTCCAAAACCATCCCCTCCTCCCCCTGCTGCTTTCCCCTTTTCCTCCATCCTATTGTTATTTATGAAGGGAGGTGGGGGAAGACTCTAAGGTTGTGGTATTAAAACATGTATACTTGGGCAGACAGGTTTCACACCTTTAATCTGGAGCTCATAAGCTTGTAGGGTGACAAAGATATAATTACCAGACTGAGCTACTTACAGGACAATTTCTCCTTTCCCATCCCTCCAGCAGTGTAGATCTGTCCAAATTTCCTGTTTGTCATTCCTTGGTAACCCGGCTCTTTCATTACAGCCATCAGTTTCTGTTTCTGAGTCAGTTTGTTCTGAGATCTGTTTACAGGCTTGACACAAACATAAAGGGACAGGGCTTAGTGCTTTAGTTTAGTGTATATTTTTATGAAACTTATATGTCAGTAACAGTTGTTACTTTGACTGATTAGACAATGTCTAAGTAAAATGATTAAATATGAATAACACAGGATATTTATTCAGACTTAATCTCCCTCTCTCAATCCTCAAGGCGTTATCTGTTGAGAGTTGCTAATGCAGAAAATGTTGCTCCTATCATCCAGATAGCAATATGAGCTATCCCATGTAAAATTTGATGGATATACTTCCTCACAGTGAGGTGGGAGGTGGGCAGAAGGCAGGGTTTCCAAAGAGCAGGTTTGAAACCCCATGCATCAGAGTTGTCAGCTAACTGCATATCAGATTTACTAACAAGCCTCACCAGGGCAGGGATTTCTAATTTATCACTGTCTCACACTGGAAGGAATGCTTAAAATACATGACTATTTTAGGTAAGACCTGTAAATTAGTCTCCATCTTCTTGCATCCCCCAGATCTTTACAGTGAAAACACCTGCAATGTCTGAGGGTAACAAAAAGCTGCCTGCTTCAGATCTGCAAATAGCAAATAGTACCATCCCACTCCATTCGTTCAAACCTACTTTAATTTCATAATAAAGCACAGCCCATATTTTGGACAATAAGTATCCACATCCATGGTAGGTGCCCATTACCCTTTTCAATGTAGTTCAGTTCAGCACCCACCATTCCATGTCTCAGACAAAATTGTTTACAGATCTCTTTACCTAAGGGCTTCTTACAGCAGGGTGGAAACTCTTACCCAGAAAGCTCCTGGTCAGAAGTTTTGTCCTGCCTGTAAAAAGCTGATTTCACAGCTCCTCACTGACTCTCCTTCCTCAGAATCCTGGGGCTGGCTGATGTGCATTTAGGGTTTTGCAGACACTTGCTTCCTTACAGCTCCCAAACACATCCATCAGAATATGCTCTGATAGAAACAGGAAAGATGGCCCCCTAACACCCAAAATCCCTTTAATATACATTCAAATTCTTCCCCCGAGGGTATTAGCTGAGACACAAGCTCTAAGTGCAGCACACTGTTCCTTCTCACCGTGTTTCAGCAGCAGATCTTGGTGTTTGATCTCTTGTTGAGTGATTGAAGGCAGAAACAGTGTGGTCACCCTCATGTTATTTAATGCTGGTTTTCCTCAGTTAAGCAATTAGCACAGTCACTGAGCTGTTTTACAGCAGGTGTTACTACACTGAGTTGTTCTACAGCTGCACAGGATCAAAGAGTCACAAAGGGAGCCCAGTGTGAGGATCTGCCACATGTTCCTTTAACTCGACGTTGCTTGGTATTAATAGTTCTGACTGTGGTCATTAACTCCCTTTCTCTATGAGATTTTTTTATTCCTTGCAACATATCTGAGAGCTTTGTTCCAGACTAGCAAGCCATGACAGTGAGCCAGGGAAGATGAGACTGATGGAATATAGCCAAGGCTGTGGCACTGTCCTGCAGAAATATTTTAGCCAAGAAAGGAAAGATCTCTCGCTGCTTCAGTTAACATCATCACTCGTGTACTTAAGAGCCCTTAAGGATGTTTTGCTTGTTTTCAAAAGTCTAAATATGACTACATAGCTAGGGAGCCTTAAGAATTATAGTCTATCCTAAGGAAGCATTAACAGAATTGGCCCAATAAGGAGAAAACAAGTCAAAACTGAAACTGTCACCTGAGAAAAAATAATAAAAGCCTCCTCCTTCCTCCCCAAAATATTACAGCCATAGTTGTTCCCATGTTCCTCAAGTTTAAAATTTCCTCCTGTAATAAATGTTTTGCATCAATAGTTCTATCTCAAACTGGTGTAAACATTCAAAGCCACCAATGATAGATATGACATCTCAAAAGCTTTGGCAAAGGGCTCTCCAGAGCTTTATGAGCAGGTGTTGCTGCTTGTCTCTCAGAACTAGGACTCCAAAACACAACACACTCCACAGTCTATGGTGAGAGACAGGGAGAAACAGAAGGCAGTGCTGAAGGGAGGGAGAGGGGAAGGAGAGGAAAACAGTGACTCCAGTTACAGAAGGACCAGAGAAGTGGTGGTTGGCAGCACCAACACACAGGGAGGATAAAGAAAACACACTGAAGCTGCATAAGACAGTATGCAGCAGATAGTGAATGAGTACAGCCATGAGCTACTGCTTTAATTGTTTTGTCAACATAAAAATGAATACATATTTTGCCCACTTAAGTGGCACTATTAAGACTTCACAGAATTCAGGCCTTCCTCAATTAACCCCATCAGGAAGTATGCATTCCAACAGCAGCTTCAAAGGTATGGATTTTCACTCTATTAAACTCTTATTAAACTTGTACAGATCATAAAACTGTAAACCTGACAACCTGATGATAGTTCATCTTATTTTCCTCTTTCCCCTAAGCCACTATTCCTTTGCTCCTGTGTTCTGCCACTTGACATGATAGGCTTTGTTCTCTTACTTCAAGGGGTGATTTACTTTTTAGAGATGCTCTATTGTCCTGAACATCTTGATAAGGTTGGGAAGTCCAAAGTCTGTGGCTGGGACTCAAAGTCAGAAAATGTCTCCTTGCAGTCTGTTTTCTCATGTAGCCTGAGAGGCATCTTCCATTGAGAAACAATTTCTTTAAACTTGAACAGTAATGAGCACAAAAAAGGATTGAGGGTTTTCTGGGAGTGGTATAAAATTCTCCCAGCAGTAAGGCTGAGTGTAAATTAGAAATTGTAGGGATAAACATTCTTTAGTTTAGGAAGGTTGATTCTTGTTTCTGTTGCATACCACTGTCTGCCACAGAACATGCTAACAGTGAGGCTCATGCCTTCCTTGGGGATAACTTGTCAAAGAGGATATGGATATGGATTCTACCATTTTTCCTCACTGTAAGGACAGATGTTTGCTCTGACTGGCAGATCTAAAGAATGAATTATTTTTCTCTCTGCTGAGATAGATATACTCCCTAGATAAATTTGAGCATGATCCACAGATATCTTCTTTAGAAGACTGACACAAAACTTGAAAAATGACGAACATGTCCCCTGGCAGGAACATCCTCTCTGCAAAGCAGTGACATAGAACTGGAAAAAAATGATCTATCCTCCTTTCCTATTCCATCATTTTATTCTGTGCTCTACACCTCTATCAAGGCAATCATAAGATGAAGGCTTGAAACAAAGTAAAAATATGGTATCCTGCCAAATAGTTTTTAATCGTATTTTTGGCTTCTCCATTACCCATTATTCCTTAGGAAGAACTTTGTTTCCTGGCAACTGGATGTTGAGTATTACTTCCATGCTGTACAGGGAATTAAGATGTTTATTTGTAACCTCTTAACTCCACAGATTCAGGGCAGCTCAGAGAATAATGTTTCTCACCAGAGGAAGATAAAAAGTGGGCCAAATCTTGCTGTGCTACCTGTGAACCAGGAGACCTGGCCAGAGCTCCACAGCCTGCCCAGGTTCTGCTCCTGAAGAGAAGAAATCAGCTGTGTTAGGGGCTGTCCCAGGGGCTCCTCCATGGTCACCATCCTCCATTGAAGTGGAGATGGCCAAAAATTGCATTTTGGGAAATATTACCTCAGCCATTCAACCCCCAGCATCTCCTTCCTAAATAGGACAGAACTTTCCCCTCCCATCACTAAAGGAAGGAAGGAGAGGTATTGAATGAAACCCCAAAAAACAAAACCAAGACTCCACCAATTCCCCTCAAGGCTGTGACAGTGCACAAAATTATAAACCCTGAAAACAAGGAGGGAGGGAGAGAGGAAAACCCAGTCAGATAATGGGCTGATAATTCTCCTACTCCAGTGGCCTCCTTGGCCACCTGAGCACACACCTGAGCTCACATTCAGCTGCTGTTGACCAGCACCCCCAAGTCCTTTTCTGCTGGGGCCACTTCCAGCCCCTGAGGAAGTGGAGCAGCAATACCACAGCAGCCTGCACACTTAGAGATGCCTCACTGAAGCACTGGAGTACCACCAAAACCCTGACTTATCCACCTCTCTCTTGTGTTTTGTTTGGTCATCATTTCCACCCACTTTGCTCTATTTCAATTCATATTGTAGATAGTTCTGAACATAAACTGTCTTTATTTGTTTCTAACACTCACTGGGTGCCCAGTACTAATGATCATCACAGCCATTAATGACTCAGAGTTCTGGCTATACTTAAAAGAACTTCAAATACCTCAAAGCATGGAAATTGATAGTTGAGGCTTTCAAAATATTAATTAGTATCTATCCCACTGCTAACCCCTAACTTCCCATCTTTGTCCATTCCCCCTTACTTTTTAAGGTGTGTTTATTCTCTCCAGTCAGTTACTTTGCCCTGAGTGTGCTGGGAAGCTGCAGCAATACACCAAGGATATATTCCACACAGAAAAGCCACTGTACTTGTACCAATTATTGGCACACCACAGAGCTTCCCTTTTATAATTGACTTCATACATTCACGTCGTCAGTGCTAAGTGTGTAGCTCCATCACTGCACTAAGCTTTGCTCTGCTCAGAAAGCAAGTGCAATAATGTCCTGATCTGGGCCTGGGAGGGTCATTTGTGCAGGCACACTGAGTCCTGAAGCTGATGACATTTGTGTGGCTGGGGGCCCGTGCAGAGGGAGCCCTGCACCGTGGCCGAGGCAGAGCTCCTCTCTGCACAGCTTCCCAGCTCAGCAGGCTGACCCCAATTCTCCCTCCTCCATCACTAGAAAGCCTCAGGAACCACCCCAATATCTCCCTCTCCTTCTGTTCTGTACAGAGTCTGGCAGGGAAGGAAATCTTGCTGAGCCCACAGCTCCACTGATAGTGAATGTGCAGTGTATAACACCTATTTTTCTTTGTTCTGCATCTGCCCATAAAGAAAATTAAGGTTGGCAGAACTCTACTACAAGATTTAAAGTAAGTCACTGGTAAAACAAACCTGTTTGTAATGGAAATATGAGATTTAAAGTACATCATTGATAGATAAAATCAGTCTGTTTGTAATGGAGATAAAAGCTATTTATATTGCTGTAGTACAGGATAAACTTTTTTTTTTTTTCAGGCAACAATAAACTCCCCAAGAAATGCATTTTCTCCTGTCCAGAAGCTATTCCTGAATTCAGGTCAAATTTCCAGATGGTTCCATTTAAGAAAAAGAACCAAAATTGAGCTAGGACTCTCAGAAGCACTGTAGATGGTTTTGTTACCTTTGACCCAACAATTTCATGCAGACCCACCTAATTAAGTTTTACTGAGGTCCACTTCCTCTATGCAGAAAGCATGGAACTAAATAAATTACTGCATTTTGTAAATTTTGATGTTTTTTCACATTGTTTGGTTCAATATTTCAATTCTGATTTCTTCTGCCTGAAACAGCCCTACATTGCACTCATCTTGACGTATTAGTTCAATTTATACAGGGCTAGATGAATTACAGAGATGCTTTTAATAGCAGTTTTCACACTTCCAGTGTCTAAATTTTGGAACTATTCCCAATAATTAGCCTTACCTTTGAATTTTCTCATCTTACTGCTAGCTGGAAGCTTAAAAAAAAACCAAACCATATAAAATCTGAAAAAGGTTTTTAAAACAAGCTTGTCAGAAGGAATATCATATTCTAGAGGGAATGCCAGGACAGGCTGCAGGGTTACAGCTTCTCAGTCTCTGTGAGTTATCTGGGATTCCTCTCACCTGTTCCCCAGTTCCATAACCAGCTGTTGCAAAGGTAACAGCTCAAGAAGAGGTTGAAATACTACTAATAAAAAAAAAAAATCTGCCAACAAATCCACTCACCTGTGCTGACCAAACTCATATCAAGCTTTGGTCTCCCTTTTCAGTGAATTTTTCCAAAGTCTGTTTACTTGAAACATTTCTCCCAGCTTCTATTAAATCCTAAAAAAGGGAGAGGCTGAGAACAGGCAGGGAGATCTCAAGAATGCCTAACTTTGGCTTTGCAGTTTTAAGCAATACTAAGTAAGGACATTTCTGGAGAGCTCAAGTGGTCATCTGAGATCTAAGGCTGGGCTGAACACACAACTAAACCCTTTGACTCCATTTGCCTGGAGCTGTGAATGAAGAATGCACTCAGCAAAACAGTGAGCTCAGTGAAATGGGAGGGAAAAGTCCCTTTTTCCTCTGAAAGGGAATGGGCATGCTGCAGGAGTTCACCCAGGATATTGTATTGCCTGTGTTTTTGAGATGGAAGCCCCCCTTTTTTTTTAAGACCAACGTGCAATAGTTGAAATTGAGCTGGCAGAACCTGCCTGGGGGACAAACTCACCTTTTATTAAAACAAAAGAAAACTTGCCAGAGCTGCTAGGCTCAACACAGCTTGATTAAAGACACTAGGGAATTCACCAATCAAGGAAAGGGCAGAGTGTGGAAAAAATAGAAAGTTCTAGATCGGTTAAAAGCAGCTAGAGAAAACCCTGAGGCTCTGCAGCTGGTCATTACTGATGCAAGAGATAGGCTGCCTCGTGGAGAAGGGATATAATGGAGGAGAGGAACACATTAATCTGCAGAGCTCAGCATTAGGGCTGACTGATCACACAGCCCTGGCAGCTGTAGGGCACAGACTCTCTTGGAGCAGGGGCTTTGCTGCAGGTCCCTGTCTGCCCTGGGAGCACGTGTTCCCCTGTCTGTGAGCCTGAGGCCATGCAGCTCGCTCCCACCCTGCCATGCCACAGGGATTGGTGGGAAAAGGAGCTCCAGAATGTCCAACTGCAGGTGCTTCAGGGAGCTGCACTGATGGAAGCACACTTCATCCTTGGGCATCACCAGCCCTGCTGGAAATCACTGTCAGAGAGGCTTCAGCTGAAAAATCCCTTCTAAAGGCACTTTAGTGCAACAAGGTTAATTGCTGATTGTGATCCCCTGCCTCTTACAAGGCAGCAGGAGAGTGAAAGTAAGAGGAGGATGCATAAAGTGAGCTCCCTAAGGCAGGTGGGCAGCAGGTGTGTGTGTTTATCTAGACACAGATAAAGGCAGAAAACATATCCAAGTTCTTTTCACACTCTCATCAGTAGCACTTGGGATAAGGGATCCAAGGTTTCACCACACAGAATCCATTTCTGCCTTGTTGAGGGACTGCCTGACTCTCCTTCAGGCTCTGAACAAGCTGATTAATAACAGGACTTTAGGGCATGTGGCTGCACACCAGGTCAGATCAGAGTTTCACCAAGCTTGCTCTGTGAGAAAGAACTGAGGTTCACCAGGGCCTCATATAACTCTGTCCATGCCTCTCATGGAGACAGCTGTACAATCTGTAAATGTGTTTTCAGGCCTGATCTCTGCTGCCACAAAGAGCACGCACCAAGCTCAGTGTCACCTGCCTCCTACTCACAGCCAAGAAACCCTATGACTGTGTTAAAAAGCAATTAATTGATGTTTTCCAGTGTATAACAATACAAAAGGATGGCAACAAATCTTTCATGCCCTGCTGCATTTCAGAGCTTTGTACAAAAGTTTCTCCTCCTCCACCTCTCCTCCTGTCTGCCATGAGAAGTGACAGAAAACATCAGATTCCAATGCCCAAATTAAATGTAGTAATCTGATCAGAATGAAATGCCAAATGAGTCACCTCCTGCAGCAGCCTCTGTGCCACCTGTCCTTTGCTCTGCCTCTTAGCTTCCATAGTTTGCTGCTCAATACAGTGTCCAAGATAATATAAAGTGGCCCTGATAAAGAAGGAGCTAATGGATAAAAACACCATGAGAGCTTTCAGGTGGAAGACTGCACTAGAAGCAGATATAAGTGATGACATTTGTGGGGAACCTGCTGTATACTCTTCCTTTCCAATGGAAAAAGTGATGTTGATAGAATAATTCTGAATTTTTCACCTCTTCTAAATGGCACATCAGTGAGACAGTGACAATGTTCTCACCATTAAACCCAACAGAGAAATGTGGGCTCCCTGATTCCAGAAGGCCACAATAATGTAAAATCTGAACCAGATGACCAGACAGAGACCTGGACACAGAACAATGTGCCACCCATAGTTTTTAATACACTAGCTGAATACCAATTCTTGTTCCTGAAAATCAAATAAGAAACTAATTTAAATAAGTTATCTGCTGCTTTTTTTGCTTTTGCTTTTGCTTCTTAAAAAAGATAACATACCCATGAACTCAGAGCTTGTGTCCTAACTGGGAAACGGAAGGAAAACTTCAGTAAAGGGCCATCTATAATTCCTTCTCATTCTCATTCCATCAGCAATTCCTCACCTCTTAAACACTGGGGCTTTTCTGCTTAACACACCTCTCCCCATGACTGAGCCTCAAGTCCTCAAGTCACATGGCCAACACCTTCCATGCCAATCAGATTTTATCAGCAATAACTTTGCTGCTACCAAGGCCAAGATAAAAGGCAAAACAAGAAGAGGACTAAATTGTGCCTGTTGAAAGAAAAGATGGATCCAGTAGAAAAATGGGCTGTGTTAGGGGAAGATGAGCTGTTCACACTGCATACAGCAGTTTACCTTCTCTGTATTTTTGTCCTTTTCCTGTATCTGGCTGGCCTTCCTAAGGCTGGAAACATCTGATAGCAGGAAGGTAAAACTGTCCTAAATGTCTCCAGAAATTTGCTTGCCTATTAGTAATTCCCTAGAGAAAATGTAAAGAAAATCAAACACCAGACTTCACTTCTGAGCAAGCCTAGTTATGCATATTTAATAAAAGGAAACATACATTAAGATAAAAATGTGTGTCCATGGAAACTGCATATCTATCTTAAAAAAAAAAAAAACAAAAACAAAAACAAACCAACCAAACATATTAAATTTTATGTATGATTTTCTTTTACCTACAGTCTCCTTCTACCACTGTTGGTGTTGTGCATTGGCTGTGAGACATCCTCACTGCCTGCCTGTTCCTTTGGCATCTCCAGGATGATCTCAGCACTGTGCAGCTCTGAATCTGTCATACACAGCCTGCACTCAGGCTTTTCTGCACCAGGCAAACAGGGGCTGCAGCAAAACCCTGAGCAGGATGCCTGGCCCCCAGGATTAAGAGTTCTTCAGTAACTTCCTTTGTTAGGGGTTAGAGGAGGGGAAAAAACCCAAAATGAAACAAAATGGCACGGGGAAGCCAGAAGCAGCCTGTGCTCAGCAAAGTGAGAAGGAGGAGCTGTGCTCTGAGCTCTCTCTGGTCCTGGTCCTCACACTCTGCAGGTACAGGGGATGGACAAGGACTGTGGATATGTCATGGGGACGTGAGGATCATTCACAGATTATTTAAGGCAGTACCCTGAACCCCTGGTGCTGTAGCAGTTCAAAGCTCAACCAGCAGCTGTCCTGGTGCTTTAATGGGGGGTCTGGGCTGCAGCTCTGAAAGCTGAGGCTCATGCTCAGGACAGAGCACAAGCTCTTGCGTGTGGGGGATCAGCAAACACTGAATCATCTCGTGGCTCTCTGAGCTCCAGCCCCCAGAGCAGTGCTGAGCACCAAGCAGTGCTCAATGAGCCTCTTTGTTCCCAGCACCAGCTGCTGGGCAATGTGAGGAGATCTGCAGCAAGCAGAGGTTTGTAAGAAATGTGTGCATGGAGACAGACAGCAAAAGAACAGTGTTGCAATTAGCACAGGGTGTACAGTCAAACCTCTACCAAAATGAAAGCAAAAGTTGCCTTCTTCAGCATGCTACCTTTAACAAACAGGCAAATGTGCCAAGTCTATCAGCTGGCACTAGTGCAGCTCAGGGAAAACAGAGTTGTACACACTGGGACATAGTGAGTGATACTCAAAGGCACCACCTAATTTGTGGTGACAGCAAAGTTCACCATGGAATACTTGACCTCTTCCAACCCGTTTCCATATGGATCCTACTGTATAAATTACCACAGCACTCAGCAGCTTTGAGGATCAAGACCTTGCCATAGAGAAGCAGTGTCCTGAGCTATCACCTTATTACCATTGTTTCCAGTAGAGTTGTGATGTTCCCTTCTTCAGTAACTAGGAAATTAAATCCAGTCCCTGCTGCATTTTTAATGGCAGTAAGGATTTCCACAGTGGGATCAGACATTTAAACAAAGAGCAGCAGTTTCTCACCTCGCTCCACAGAGCACTGGCAAACCCAGCCTCTACCCCCCTCATCCTCTTCGAGTCCCTGCACACATTCTTTCTGTAGCTGCTGCCTTTCATTTAACTTGCTCTTCAGGAAAGACATCCCAATTACCCAATTCCTGACAAACATAACCACACACAGCTAAACAATGCAAATAGATTCCCTTCTTCCTCCAGTACACTTCAGGCTTCACTATGCACCCATGAGCACATCTGGTTTCCTCCCTCCTTCTCTTCTGTGTTCATCTCAAACAAGAGAGACATTCTATCCTCTTCCCATTATCATACCAAGCATCCATAAATTCATTCCATTGCTCGATTCTCCTTACATTCCTGAAACTAGGCACCTGCAAAGTCTGCATGTTGAAGCTCCACTGCTGCAGGAGGAGCCACTCAGGAGCAGACCTACAGGCTCGAGCAGAGGCTACCTGGCATTGCCTATATCATCCTGCTGTAGGGCTCCCACTTGTGCTGCTCAGATCTCTGGCTTCCCACACTCTTTTCCAACACTACTCAAGCTCTCCTGGAAAGTACTCTGGCCTGTATGTATGTCCCTGGTGGAGAAGATCCAGTGGCCGGGATAATGGCATGGGAAATCTGCATGTTCCACACTCCCAGGGTTTCATGTCTGGCACCCAGCATCAGACATGGACAAGGCTGGTTGATAGGAGCTGCACAGGCAAAGCACAAACCTGTAGGTGGTCCTGTGCATCAGGTGTGGGATCACCCTCAGACCAGACACACTGGCCTGCTCCAGGAGGGGATGAGTCCTGGAGCCTGTGGGAAACAGGGATCAAATGCTTCAGTGCAGCTGTACCAGATGTGCTCAGGTGAACGTGGGAGTTGAGGAGGATGGGTGGCAGGAGGAAGGGAAGAATGTGCTGCATGGCCAGCAGCAAGGATACAACAACAGCAGGAAGCTGCTGGGAATGCAGAATATCGAACTATGGGCTGGCAGGCGCCTCATTCCACTTATTATTCCATTTGCGATTTTTTTTGTCATCTGTTTTGTTCCCAGCACTGAGTTCTTTCTGTGTGACTTGCCAAGGATACATTCTAAAAATATTTCTTCCTGCTAGGGTAAGAAATGGGTTAAGGGAGCTTAGAAGTAGGTTTATTCTCCAACCAGCATCTGTATGGCATTTTAAAGTCAGATAACTGTATTACTGGGGCAGCTTGAAAACAGACAAAATCTGCTTTCTGTTTTTGCTAAATCCACAGCTAAATGATTTTTGAGGGGGATGTTTTCATGGGAGATAAAAGACTAAAATCAATGATAGGACTGTCTGAAGACTGAAGTTTCATTTTATCTCCACAAAAAATCAGGAGTCAGCTATTCCAGTCACTCTCTATTAAGTTTTGGTTCAAAAATGTCACTTGTACTCACAGCAGTGCTGAAAAGACTATTTATCTGAATCCAACTGTAGCATAAAGATTCTCTTGGAATCTTTTGTTTATTGAATGAGATAAGCATACGTAAGTAATGCCATCTATTGCAGAAAAAGGACATGTAGGTGATACGAAACTGAAACTGTGATATGTGACAAAAATTAATAACAGTAATCATAAATGGTTATGAGAATGGTGTGAGGTCTAAAGATAACACAGGCATGCACTTAGATCTCAATCTGTGATTTAGGGAATTTAGGAGAAAAGTGCCTGACAGTTCAAAAAAGGAAAATTATCATCTCTTCCAAACACTTTTCAAGAATGGCAACCAGAGTTTAATGCTCTAAATTATGAACTTTGCTGTCATAGCATGGTGATGGGTCTGAAGCACATCTAAATCTGAGTAAGAACCCTGAGAAGTGAGAGAGCTGTACAAGATGAAAGTTACTTAAAGGGATCTTTATCTAAAGGGATGCATATTACATAGTTTCACCTTCCTGATTTCATAATACTGTGACATTTTTTCCAGAAATACAAGCTCCTATAAAATGCTCCCAAGGACTTTATTGTGGCCATTGCACCCAAGCAGGGTTAACAAGGGTTGGGCAGCGTTGCTGTCTGCAGTGACTGGGTGACTGGGATAGACTGTCCTTGATGTGCTAGTCCTAAAATCCTGATTTTCCAATCAGTCTTCCTTTGCAGCTGGCTCTGTCTAGAGACTCCTGAGAGAGGAATTAGGATTAAATTTTTCTCTCTAGACACCATTCTCTTTAAACACAGATCTAGCTGTAAAGCACAACTAAGTAGAAATGAACCCTCGCTCATTTTCTCTTTGCAACTAACTTCGTTTATAAAGAGCTTAGTCTCCAGTTCAGCTAAGCCTTTAATTGTGTGCTTAACTTTAAGTATGTGCTTAATGTCAATGGGACATATGGGTAAGTATGAAACTGTGTGTTTCATTGAATAGACTAACTTACCTCAAACACTTTAATGTTTTTGCTGAACTAGGGCCCTGGCAAACAGAACAAGAAAAAGCATTTAATGGGATATTGAAAAGTTTCCTAGTATCAGTTGGTAAAACTAGTATTTAAAGTTTTTTTCTCCTGAGTGGTATAATTACATCAATAACTCATTTCAGTTCAGCCTAGAAGGAAAGATTTCTTTGAACGTTAATTGAAATGTGGGAGCTTAAACTAAGTAACTGAACTCTTTGCCTTTGGGTGTCTTTGATCAGATCAGAATGTCAAAGATGTTTGAATAGTTATTGCTATTACATCAGTGCTCATGACCTTGCCATTAAAAGATATAAACATATCCTCTCTCATTCACTGCATTTCTAGGATTACTCCATTCCTGTAGGTATTCAGCCAGAAAAGTGATTGAGTGAGTATCACACATAAGGATGCCATAAACCCAAGGCATGCACTCTCCAGGATTCCAGGGCTGCTGTGATGGCACCCTGCTGAGATCCTTGCCCCTTATTTATGTACACCCTCGTTACTGAGCAGTGTTAATCGTGGCTCTAAAGCAAAGGAGAGGTATGAAATGATGAACACCCTCTCATTGCTGCTTCTCTTCTTGAGTTTGGGAAATTTATCTTTCATGAGTTTCTATACTTAAGTACTTCCTTTCACAAGTAGTTCAGTCATGGCATTTAGCATTTTCTTTTTTTTTTTTTCTGAAACCAATGCTACTCTGAATCAACTGAGGTGAGCAGTTTTCGAAGAGCTATACCTGGCAGACAAAAGCATTCTGCCTTTTGCCAGCTCTCTTTCCTTTCCTGTCCCTGAGCTCACCCTGAAGCAGAATGAGGTGTTACCCTGTAAAAAAGAATAAATGCTATATGCAGGAAGAGTGTTTCTCTTCCTTCTTGCCTTATCCAAATGTGTCCTGCTCTTGTCTGTCCTATGGCTATTGCATCATATTCAGCCTCAACCTGTCCTCTAAATCTTGCCAAAATCTACATTTTGCTCTTCAACTAAAATTAATGACCACTCCTATTCATCCTTCTGACATGTCTGTTCTCATTACTCCTTCATCCTTTGACCCTTCCTGGTGTCATTACCATACTAATATCTTTTACCTTGTGTGTCTTCAGCGACAGGAGCCGCTCCTTCGCATGACTTAGTACAGAGCAGCACTAGAGAGTCAAACATTTTCTCATGGCTCACTAATATTTTTCTTCATTTCTTTCCCATGACAGGCCACAGAAATATAGAGCAGTTATACCAATATTTCAAAAAAGTCCCAGCAAAACTCTTCTATCTAATGGCTACGGTTTTATTTCACAGCCTAGGCTACATTTCAGTGAAAAGAAAAAGTCAGTGACAAGTTAAAAAGGATGATAAACAAGACTTATTATAAGCAATATGGCAATAATTATGCTATTACTGCATTCAGTTTTTAGTGTCATGCCTTCCCAGTTTGTTTCCTTCAGCATTTTGGGACAGCTTAGACAGTTAGCAGAAACTCATGTCACTGCTTCCCTCTTTTCCCTTTTAAATTCTGATACATAATATTTGTGCTGCAGCTCTCACTAGAGGTTTCTTGGTTCTTTTAAACACTTCTCTTGGAGATTTAAAATTGAATGAAACACATATTCCTATAGGTCTTTCATTTTGTAAACATTTTCTTCTTCAAACAAAAATCTGCATTCTGGGTCATATTTGGAGATTTGTAATGTCTCTTTAATGGATTGTAAAACCAAAGGGGTCATTACGATAATCTATTTTAAATTAACTTCTGTTTAAACAATAGTAAATTTTTCAAAAAGATATTCAGAGGGGGAAAATACATTCTGATACTAGATAATTTGTTCTGGTAATCAATTACCCTGACTTTTAAAACACTGAGGGTTTTTTAAGTCTGTATTTGTTTAGCTCCAGCTTCCATTCACAAGATACCGTTGATCCTTTTAGTGATTTGTTCGGACATATTCAGAATTGTGAAACAGGTATTTATGTAGATATTGAAGATTGGTATCAATTTACCTATTAACCCACTCTTAGATAAATGGGATAGATTAATTTTCTTAAATCACAATTTATTGGAATTTCTTTTCCACAGGCTTAGAATCGTTCCTTTGTTCCTTTCTCAACCTTTGCCTCTCTTTTTTTTTTTTCTTCAGGCTTTTTCTTCATGTGAGCAAACAAGATCTGGACAGAGAATGCTAGCAATTATCTCAGTCATGCCATGAACTCATCTCCCTCCTGCTTGACATTCACTGCTTACCCATTCAAAGCTAATGTTTTTCTCTCAGCCATTATATTGCACAGGGAGCTCACATTCAGACACTACCTATCACAAACTCTAAATCTTCATCACTATCACTGTATTTCAAGGGTACTTTTCTGCTATTCTCTACATGTGACTGGAATTTTTTGTTCCCAGGCATATGACTTTGTATTTGTCTGTATTAAAATGCATATTGTTCAGATGAGCTCACCTTATGAAATGATGCAAATCCAGAACACAGAAATTATCTCTTCTGTCATTATTTACCACTCCACTAATTTTTATGTCACCTGCAATATTTACTAGCAGAGATTTTGCATTTTCTTCCAGATTAGTGCTAAAGAATAACTAGCATTAGGCCAAGAACAGATTACTGCAATAGGATGCAGATTTTCAACCACAGTGCTTTTGAAATCCATCTACTAAATATGTCTTTCAGCCAAAGCATAAAATGGTTTGGAATGAGCTCTATGTACTCCATAAAATGGTAGGGAAAGGTTAAGCTGTTTTAAACAATAAAAATCCAGCTGACCAGGCAATAGATTGCAAGCTATTGTTGCCATCTAATAACATTTTAGACTACCCAGTCATAAAGTTTGAATATCATCATGGGAATAAAGACAAAACCACATTGTGCAGCTAGAAGAAATCCAGTCCCTTAGAAATCATGCAAGACAGGTTTCTCCTTCAAATGCATTAATCTGAGCAGCTCTGTGATGAATGTGGCAGGGTAACATTCAGTTAAAAAACTTTAAAAATCCTATTTATTGGGTAGAGAGAGGCATCTGCCTACTTTGACCCCAAAATACAAGCAAGACTTGGAGAGTGTTTTCACTCTGGAAGGGATGCACAGAGGCAGCACCACATATGCATCTCTCATCTCAGGAATGGCCTCATATATATGGTAGCATCACAATAACCTAATTCTGTCCTTTCTTTTTCTTAGTCAGCACAGCACACAGTAATCTCACATGAGCCTGCATCTTGCAAGTTGTGCTGGGCTTTGGCAGAACTGTCACTTCCCTTACAATACAATGCTTTTGGGGCTTCCATTCATTATTGAAGAAATAGCATTTGTCCAGGATTAGTCAGTCCAAATGCAACACTTTAGGTTTAATTTTTAGTGATATATCCGGGTCACAGATCTTTATGCGATGTACAACAAAACTGTATATTTATCTAATCTTGTACAATTATTGTGATATCAGAATAACTCTTAGAAACTCTGTTTCCTCTGGCTTGGACACAACTATTTAGGAAGACAAATCAGTTGAAAAAAATAATTGCCAGAGGTTTTGTATGGATTTCAGAACAGCTTGCCAAGAAACTCCTCTATTTCCACTCCTCCAGCCTTTCAGGCCGAGTCTTATCTTATTACCCAAGAAAGTCAAACACCCTGGATTCTTATTGCCTTCTATTTTCATCATTTTAAATGGACAAATAAATATTATTTCCCTTTTTGGCTTTGCAGCAATTTAGTCAAATATCTGTGGTCTGTCTTGCTTGTTACTGTGATCCACATGCTACAATCCAGACAAATCCACCTTCTCCCGTGGTACTGTTACAAGAGAGGACACAATTTGCTCTTTGTCTTAGTCCTCTGCATTGATGTAGGACCTGTCATAATGCATTTTAAATGGGGATTGAAGATCTAAGATTTGTACCTTAACACCCAGTTTTGTTCACAGACTCCTGAAGTCTTAACAGGTTAGATATACACAATATTTCTTCCCTCTTCTATTTTTACTTGGTGTTACAGGATTCAGCCAGTAATCTATATGCTAAAAGGGGAAATACAGCATTTGTAACATCTCTTTCCTTCCCATATAATGTACATCTAAAGAAAATTATTATCACGAATAAAAACATTTGAAATATGACTTGAGAGTCTCCTGCTCTTAAATATTACAGACTTATTGCCAATAACACGACGTAGGTATTTAAGTATTCTTCAACTTTACAAGCTTTTACTACTTTAAATATTTTTTGCTTAAGGCATAATATATGTTTTAACAACTCCAGCATGAGCAAAAAACCATTTTATAGCCCAGAGCTTCAGGGAAGTAATAGAGGTTTAAAGGTAATAAGTCTCATCTATTTTATGAAGGGGGAGAACTACCTTGACATGCTCACATTTTGCAGGTACCAGGGTTTCCAGGTGCATTAGATAGATGGGGTGGAACTATTAAGAAAACTGACTGAATTTAGTCACATGAATTGGATTTTCTAAAAGGGGAAACATAAAATCATTCTTTCATTACCCTTGCATCTGACAAAATACATTATCATATGCTTTTGCTCGAGCAGTGTAAAGACCGCTCAAAACAGATACAATTGCAAATCAGGAAAGATCACACTTATGTGGAGCCCTGACAACGTGATCTCATCAAGCTAGAACTTGCAATTGCAAGTGTCACTTCACATAAGATCAGAGAACATTTCCTGTCCCAATGATGTGACATTATCAGGTTTGAGACTGTAGCAAAGGCACATGCACAATTTTGTGAACTAACAAGGCAGATTGAGAACACACTGGTTGGCAGGGTATTTTAGATCCTGAGATTGCCTTGAGCTGGGCATAATTACAGCTCATTTTTTGCACATGGGAGAGCCATCTCAAAGACGAAAAGAGCAGGGTATTCACTGAGGAAAGAAAAATGTTGATCTTTCAATTAGCATAAGTTCAAACATCTGAACTGTGTTTCACAGTGTACAGACAGCTTTTGGTGAAAAAAGCCATCTTCTGTAAGGCAACTCTTCAGTGGCTGTGCTGCCATTTGTATGGGAATCATTTAACATATAGAATTCTGCTTTTAACTGTTATATATTTAAGCTTGCTTGCAAGAAAAACTGCAAACAAACAAACAAACAAACAAACAAACAAACAAACCCCTGCTGCTATTAAACTACTTAAAGTTCACCCTTAAGATAGGTCATTAGGAATTTATTAGAAGGACCTTTCTGTTCATTTTGACTTCTCAACTACAAAATAAACACACTGTTCACAGCCATAAAGAAAGGAGGGCAAGGAAGCCAGTTAGATTTCTTGTATCTCTGTCTATTTTTGGCACTGTATAGAGCTTCATAGACAGGTATTAAGAAGGTAGGTACCACTCCACAACAGGTTTCATGCATTAAAAGCAGTGATAGGGAAGATGCTGGAGGTCTCATAAGAATCAGTAATCTGAAAAAGTTTCCCAGCACTAAAAACCTCAAAGCCATTAAATGCCTCTCCTGATCTGGAAATTTCTTAGCACCTACAATTTACTTTTAATTAAACAGTTGCTAAAATGCTGCTTGTTCAGTAAGATTCACTTTTTGGATTTAAGTGTCCTGCATGGCTCTAACTCCATCGCATGGCTAAAGATCCCTGGAAGTCAAGGCTTGGGAGCACCTCCACTCTGTTGGAGCCATAGGAGTAGAATACACAAATTGGTATTTCCATGATGGAAGACACAAAGTCTATCGTGGTAAAGCAGCTGGAGGAGACAGAACTGTAAAGTGCTTTTGCCTCAAAGCTATAAATAAATGTACTTAGGAATAAAACATTATATTATGGAGCATATACATGGTCTCCTCAGAAACCATATGATTTCATATAGCACAGGCTGCAGCATTTGAAATACTAATTCCATGGGCAGAAGTTTACAGTAGATTATTTTACCCAATGTATGCATGTAGTGTGATACCAAAATAACTAAAAAATTAACATTTAAATGGAGAGCATCCAATCATCCACAAAACCAGTATTTTTTTCCCAGTGACTCCCCAGCATATTAAGACCACAATGATTGACAACTTCCTACATATTGTTTGACAAAACAGAAAAGTGTACTTCAGTGCATAACTAAAAAACCATGGTGAATGTGTTTTAACATCATGGCTGTTGTTTCAGCTCCTCATTTTTGCACAAATGTTCACCTCAGATGAAAAATCCACCATGCATTCTTCATATTCACAAACTTTCTTGCATTGATTAACGCAACATTTTATGAGACCTGAAAGAACAAAGTTAAATGAACAAGAAGTGAAAACTTATGATGGATGTGTCCCTCATAGCATTTAGATCTTTTCCACTTGATTAAAAATTCCTAGTTCCTCTTCACTGAATTGTTTAGTTTTTTAGCAGTCTCTGTCCTGATTAAAACAAATTAGCATCAAAGATCCCCAGCTGAATGAGGAATCATTAATTGAGAAACATGCAATGCTCCTTAATTACCTTAGAACAGTCAGAGAACAAATAATCTTGGGTTTCAAAGGGGTTTGCATGCACTCTGCTCCGTGGGCTTATTCTCTGTGTCTGCTGGAATAAAAGTAGACTTGCCTATACCACTGAGGGATATCAGTACAAGCCTCAGTAAACACATTGTAGATTGTTTATCTAAAGTGGAGAAAAAACAGAGTGAGGCAATGGCTGACTGGAAGAGATAGATGTTTCCCTTTATTATGTTGACCACAGCTTTTGATTTACTTTGCATATTCCAGCATTGACTGGGAAAGAATGAAAGCTGTTTGTTACTGATACAAATTGTAGTAATGTGGGAGCAGGAGTGCTTTACTCAGAAGCACCTAACGAAATGTCAGGCATGGAGGTGCAGAGGGTAACCATGCACCTTGAAACAGCAGGGAAAAAAAGGCAAAAAAAAATCATAGAAGCTGTCTCAAAAGGAATCTAAGGATTATTTGCTATGCCTTGGTCACCTGGTTGTTACACAGTTCTTCTGATTGTTGTTTTTTAAGCTCTGACTCAGGCCAGTTAGTGCCAGCCTTCACAGGAGAAGGAGTAACTGACTTTTTTAAGGGCACAATATACTTACTAATATAAATATCTTAACATTTGTTTTGCTTCACCAGCTCATAGAAGAAATCCTGCAGGAAAATGTCACTCAATGGCACTGAGTGTCTCCTGGAGTGGGGCTGTTATTGCTCTGGCACTAAAGCTAATTCAGCAAGTGTTACTAACCTCAAAACTGGACAGGAAAATTAAATACTGTGCAGAGCTACCTGAGCTCGCTGGGAACAAGCTGGCTTGTCCCAGTGCCAGGCTCCTGTGCTCTTTCATGGAGCTAATTAGCTCTGCAGAGCAGCAAGCTGTTAGCAGGGGTGCAGGACAGTGCTGATGCAGCTACTCCCTTCTGGTACCCAGACTAACTCACCTGGAATTACCTGGGGAGATTTGTACCATACTACTGATGCTGTGTAAGGGTGTCCTCACAGTCAAAGGGAAAACAAAAAGCAAAGGGAAACAAAATCCTGATGCAATGGAATATATTTGCAGCCGACATAACAAGATGATCCCAGTAAATACAAACACCATAGTAATAAATTTTAAAAACGAGTCCCTACACCACAGGCAAGGTTTGGGCTTGCTCCCAGTTTCTAAAAATCTGTGCCACTACTCTGGATTTTACAATGGTGAGATGGATACCTCAGAAGGGCAGTTTCAAGATCGATTAAAGAACTTGATCTCAATATCCCATCCTGCTGTCTGGAACCTGAAGGGCAGGGGCGGCACAGCCAGCCACTTATGCTAAAAACACTTTGCTTGATCTCTTTTCAGTCCATAGCCATGAAATTTCTGTTAACTGGAAGCCTGAAGGTCTCAGAGATTTCACTGGGGATCATTCTTCTCCCTGATAAGGATGGTATCCACCCATAAAATACATAAAATCCCCCTTTAGCTATTCGATGTAAAACTAGAAAGGAAAGGAAAGTTGGAAAACTCCTGGAGCCTCGAGAAGACACCACACTCTTTATACAGGGAGACATTTTACATATTTGCATGCAAGACCACTCACCTTGAGCCAAACTAATACTTCTGTAGGTGAGATCCATATATATATTTATGTGTGTGAGCACAAATGTACCATTTGGAATAAATATGAGTTAGATAAGCACTTTATTTTGTCTCTTCTCCTGTGAAAAGACCTTCAGCTGCATATCACACTCCTAACAGCCAAGGGAGAAATCAGAAAGCTGAATACCCCGTTGCTCCCTGGTTTAACTTTTCCTTATTTAGAATTTAGTGATGCTGGTTTTGTTGCTGAAGTTATAATCTTAATGGGTATATCTACTGATGCCCTTCTAGTTGGCCTTCATTTTTAGAGACTATAAACCGAACAAGTTGATATTCCCAGACAGAAAAACTATTGCTTGCACATTGCACTGTCACAGGAACACAAATAAAGAAAGCTTTGCAGTCCTGTGTTGTTTGCCATCAAAGCAAGGTTATGCAAAGCAGGCAAAAGACACCCAGGCCTCAAAGAACTCCTTGTGGGTTGGTAATTCTTATAAAAAAGGGCAGTTTGTTATAAAGAAGGTTGAAGAATAACAAGGTAAATGGCAAGTTCTGCGCACTTCAATTTTGAGCTATCATTAAGCTGCACAATTTTAAAGGCCTCTTTTGAAAAATGGATTAGTTTATTAAATAAAATAAATGATAACATAGTCTAGCATTGGCAATTTCAGTGTCTTAGTCATGAAGAGAACATAAAGTTGTATGTTTTCCTTTTTATGGGACTGGGAGGGGCACAGTGAGAGGCAAACCCTATGAAATGGCAATCTGGTTAAGCAATAAAAGAACACCTTTACTGTAATATGAATCATTGGCTTAAAAATATTTAGATTTCTCAAACATTCCCCTCTAACTCTCCAAATATTGCAGAAAACAACCCCCAGATCTATTGCACCACAGAAATTAGACAATCACTTAGCACACCAGCTCTAGCTAGAGTTGCTTGGACCTTGGCATAAAACAATACCTTGGACACACATTTAACTCTTAAATCTCTGCTGACTGCAAAAACCTAGGCAGGCTAAAGGAGTGGGATGATACTAAAGCAATATTACTTGGAATTCAAAGGCCTTTTCTTCATAAAGAAGAATAAATTCTGAGAAAACGCTTGACTAAATCTTGGGAAGGCAGATAATAGAGAGAGGTCTAAGGAAAGGGTGGACATGGAACATGAGGTCATGGAACATTTTGAGTGCATAGGGTAAAAGAAAAGCCCCAAAAGTGGGAACAGCTGGCTGGATATTAAAAATGTAAATGTCTCTACAGGAGACAGCCTTGTCCCAGCAGAGACAAGCATACATTCTACAAGTAAAACTTATGCATTCTGAGCAATCAGAGAAACCCTGAGTAGCAACTGAGGACAGGTTTGGAGCATTGGAAGATTTCTATTTGAAGTGTGCAGATGATGCTGAGTGTAAGATGATTGGAGATGCTTCAGCAGACCTGCTGAGGAAACCAACAGTGTGCTCCCAGGAGGAAAGATCAATGATTTTGGAAAGGAATCAGGATAGAATGGCAAGGACTGCATGTCTTCAGAACCTGGATCAGGTTCATGATGAGATTGAATCAAAAGAAAATGCCAAGAGACAAAGCCACTTCAGAACATTTGAAGGGCATGGTGGAGAGGATGGGGCAGAGAAGGAACAGTAATACCTGAGCATTGCCTAAGCAGAACCTTCCCCTGGAGGAAAGAGCATCACTCTTTTGCCAATCTGATGAACAAAGAAAATCCTTTCTTTTTCAAAGAAGAAAGTTACAAAGGGATGGACCTGAGCTGTTTGTGGAGCTCAGCTCTGAAGGGATCCAAGAGGCAATTACAAACCTTTGGGAAGAACTTGGCACCGTGTGTGGACAGGGTTGCCATTAAATTATTAAAAGCAGAAGGAGGTAAACAAAGCCAAAGGCTGTACAGAACAATTCTGTTGATTTTAGATAGCTGAAAAAATTTCAGAGCCATGTAAAGCAGTTTTCAGAAATGCAATGTAAAAGCCAGTGGAGAGTGTCTGTGCTTTTCTGAAAGCCTAAAAAGCTTTCTCTTTTAGGCTTTACAGAAGAAGGGTTTACATTTCTGGGGAGTTGTTGTCTCAAGTTGTGGTATAAAAAAACTAACACCTAGCACTATGAAATGAACCTGATACTAAATAACTTAGTAACTAAAATATACTCAGCACTCTTACAGTGATGTTATTTTTAGATCAGTAAAGAGCTTTGAGTACTCTCTATTAAATACTCTCTCTATGTACTCTCTATTATCTCTCTAAGATTATTTAATTAATCTTAAATATTCCCATGTTATTAGTAAGGTTAATTTTATCATGTCTAAGTATTCATTTAGGAAACCTTCTCTGGCCATATTTCCACCATCTATTTAGAAGCAGAAACAAAATTACCTGTATTCATATATTTAAAAGGTTTTTATACCTGACCATTTGACTCTTAGTGCTTTGGGAAGAGATGGGGAAGAGGAGACTTGCAGGAGTATTGACAAATTTTATGTCTGAGAGGGAGCTTTAGGAAGCACAATTTGTGTGGAGACACCCATGCTGGTTATCCTAAACATTAAGTAACAAAACTATGTTTATTTTTTCTCAATTATATTTTATAACTGAAAGTCTTAAGAGATCATCAGAACTTCACATGAAAAAATAAATTTTGCTTCATGTTAATCCCTAAAAATCATAAAGTAAAAATGACTTTTAAAAAATAATGACCTTAGAATAATTGTTAAAAAGACACAAACCCCCAGCAGAATAAGATGTTTCTGACATCTCCTAGGTCTTGAAGTGTATTTGAAGAGCTCCATCTTACTTTTTAGTTGTTCCTTGTCTAATGAATGGTCTTTTAGAAAAAGGCATTTGCTAAATTTGGAAAATAGCATAGCTGAACATTGTTTTGATAATATCATAGGAAGAGAAACAATTATCGTTAAGTGAGCAGCAATTCTGTCAAAATTCATATTCTTTCTGTATTATTGAGTGATCTGAGCATGTAAGAACTGCTACAGGAAAATATCTTAGAAAAGGAAGGATACAAAAGGAAGGACAGGAGATGCCTTCTGTACTCAGTCTTGGACATTCTGAAAATACTGATACCCAACTGATAATAATTGATAACAACTGAGAGTTGATAACATTTTCTATACAGTGTTTCAAGCACACTTCTACATCCTCACTCAGAAGGACAAACACACTTAAGATTTTATTTCTGTAGAAAGGGCTGTTATTATGGACATAAACAGTCACTGAGATAGCCTTCATATTGTTCAATATAATATGTGAGAATATGTGAGGAAGCAGAAAATTATCTGATTTAGATCAGATATAAAACCAACTACATAGTCCATTATATATATATATATATAGATATATAGATATATAGATATATAGATATATAGATATATAGATATATATAGATAAATATATACACTCACATATAGGCACACACTCACATACCCACATATGCTTTAAAAATAATTGTTTGGTTTGCCCATTGGTTGTACTCTTGCTTTCTCATTTTAGAAAAAGGCAGTTTTTAACATACCAGCAAGGGCACAGAAATGTTGTTTCAAGACACAAACAAGCTTCAGCATCCATGACCAAGCCTGGGGTAATATCAGTCTCTTTTCAGCCTCACAATAAATTTCAGAGAGCCACTAGAATTCCAGCTATATGTAGAAGATGATGATTTTCCAATTCAGAAATACCTGCAGCCACAGAAATGGCCACATGTGGCCATACAGGCAGTCATATAGAAAAATGAACAATCCTTGTGAGAGTAAAATTGCATTAAATAAGGAAAAGCTGAAACAACAAAGACATGGCCCAGAGTTATACAAGCCCAGATTCTGCAAAGACTTTTTTTGCCATCTTTGTCCTCTGTTTTTATAATTTAATGGTGAAGGACAACTGAAGACAGCATGGGAGGTTCTGGCCACCTGCAGACATCACTGGGTTTGTTATTATTTGTTATAAGCACCTAAAATAGCCTTGGATATTCCATACTTTATTCTGGATCTGAAATAAGTATCAGCAAACTACAGTTCTTCAGGTAATGCTGCACCTTAGAGAGTGGAAAAAATACAGTTAATTTATTTGATTTTCCCCAGTAATGTCAAACATTTTGAACAGAACAACTTTGCTTATAAAAAAGAGGGGTTTTAAATCACCTTTAACAGAGAATTTTTCTTTATTGTCAAGAAACCTTTCAGATGCTTTTTAAAAAACTGGTAATGAAATTAGGTACATAATGATTTTATAATTCATATGAATATCAGGAAAGTTATTATGCATGAAGATTGAACATCTGTTAAACTGATCCCAAACTAAAATTCTTACCATCAGGATTCCAGCCTCTACATTAAATTATTTAGAAAATAATTATTGCTGCAGATTTTACACATAACAAATTCCACGCCCCAATCTGAAATTGTCAAAATGTTTTTTGATTTGGGAAGATGAGAGGAAACTCCTGTATAAAAAGAGCAGTCAGCTATGAAAATTATCTAATCAGATGAATTTGAATGTTCCTTAATGGTGTATTCATGCTTTAACATGTCAAGAATTTGACCTTTTTTATTAAATAATTTTAATAGTGGCAACATACTGATAACCCTTTCATTTGTACAAACACTTGGTTACATTTCACAGGAATGTAATGAATGGCAGCAAATATTCTGAAGTGTGCAAATTCGATTTAAGCAGTTTCAGGATTTCATATAAATATAGAAATACAAAGAGGAACTGAAGTACTAAACCCATGTTACCATGGGCAGGCTATCTCATATTTGGATAATATTTGTAATTTGTAGCTGCTGGATTTCCCTCAGCAGAACCCACAGACTGAGCAGGGGGAGGTTGAATCCTGACAATCAGAACTTCACTGGGACTTACTTACCAGAACAGCACTTAGTCATTTTTCATCCAATATAAATCACATTAAAACAGGCCATTCAACATTTTCTGAATCTAAGAAAGGGTTCCAAAGTTAAATCTGGGGTTAAAAAAAAAAAAATATGGCCTTTTCTTGACACAATCATAATGGGACTGTTCATAAAACATCTCATCTGATGTACAGTGGCCGTTAGCAAAAAGTTTGCACTTGTCAACAACTAACAAAATGTAGTTATCAGACATTTATGCTATTTATACCTTCCAAAAAGAAAGCTTTGGTATGTGTTTGCAAACTTCTTGTTTTTAAGTGCGGCCATTATATTTACTTCATTATTATATGAATTTACTAATTTGCATGCAATCAGGGATCCTGGGAGAAAAAAGATGATTCAGAAAAAAAATTCTCAGAGTGAAGGGAAATGCTGAATGATGCCATGACAAACATGCTTTTCTTGTACAGTAAAATAACATTTTTACCTGAAAACACAGTAAAATGGCTGATTCCTATTTGCCTATGTTCAGTGCTGCAATAAAATACTTTAATCCCTTTAAAACTCAGACCTGATTTTCAAGTGTTTTTCAAACTCTGGTTGAGATAGAGAGGAATGCAATCCTGTAAGAGTGAGCACAGTCAAAACTCTGCTACAGGAGTGCATGGTCTTTCTGTGGCTGGGGTTTCCAGTACATTCACAAAACACACACTGCATGTCTTCTGTGAAATGCTTAGATTGAGGATAATACAGAGTTTGGAATATATTCCAGACAAGTGGCTCTTTTTTTCCCTAAGTGTAGGCATCATGTAAGCCAGTCCCATCAGTTTATATTCACTTGAACAGATTAACTTTAAAACTGGCAGAAAGGGTTGTTTTCAAAGGACAATTTTTTCACTAGGCTAAGTAGCATTGGTTTAGAGTTCCCAACAGAACCTTTAAAAATGAATTTTTAAAGTTTTAGGTTATATGAGGTCAGAATAGGCAATAAAAGTCACAAGATTGTGATGGCATTATTTTAAGATAATAATCTTATTTTAAGATATGAAAATACTGAAACAACCATGCCAGTATAAGAAATAATTATACCATAATTCATAAGTGCATAATTTATCAAAACAATAGAGCAGTCATGGTTAGATGCAACCTGATACTCCTGTATAAGATATAACTACATACTGTACAATTGTTCCTTTTTAATAATTATTTTTACATTTAGTCCTCACCCAAATTAAGCTGAGTATTTCTATGTATGAATGGCTTTAGGAAATAAACACAACTCACAACAGGGATTTATTACTGCTACTGCACCACCATGGCATGCAAGTAACTATGTAGTCAACTATAAACAGTAAAATGTCATCATCTTTCTGAAATAAAAAGAACATAAAAAATACAGATATAGTAGTAAACATCAATTATCTTTTTATATCTTTCATATTTACCAAAAGTCTATCATTACATGAGACATTTATACCTCTGTATCGCTCTCCTGTACTAGGATGGCGGCAAATTTGGAGTTGAGAAACTATACTTTCAACAAGCTTGTACAAAACTACTGGTTTCATATTACACTCTGTCAGTGTGTAATGCATAAATGAGAATATGACACATCTGCTACCTGCCCCTCAGCATTCTCCTGCTCTTTTCTATGTTCATGAATTTAGCGTAAATAAAAAGACCGAGGGCCATTAAAGCTGGCTGCCAGGTTATCTGTTGGGGTTACTGAGCCCCCAAAAGACTCAAGTCCTTCACAAAGGAAATTCTTTAATCTGATTTTTTTTGTTGTTGAGTACTGATGGTGTGAGGTTCCATACTGATTGTGGGATTTCACAACTAATGTTGGAAGCAAGTTGGATTTTTAAACATTTATTTATTTATTTATATAGGGTAATTCCTTGACAGGTGCTAAAGTGACAATGAGATGAAATTCTGCAGTTGGGAGAAAAAAAAATATCCATACTTTATTATAAAAATGAGAGCCAAAGTGCCAGCTGGGATTAATTTCTTCTGCTTACAGGTCAGGACAATATATAGATACTAGCAAACTTCAGTATTGAAATGGGAGCAGGTTGGATAACAGCATGTTCAACTCTCCTTAGATTTGCAGTCTTGGAGACTCTCTTGGGAAAAATATTGTAAAGCAGCTTTTGCATGCTCATTTAGTTTTGCTGATCATTTAGCTGGCGTGGAGGACCCTCTTTGTAAAATATACCTAATTCAGGACAAACTCTGAGGCACAGAAAAAACAAAGCCAACACATCAGTCTTCTGCAGCCCAAATTATGTTTATGAGGTTTTTTTTTCAATGTAAAGAAAAATAATCATGAAATGATCAAGTCATAGTATTTAATAGAATTATCTTTCAAATATTACATGTGGTGTTCTTGAGATACACCTTTGCTAAATTCAAAAGCTGCCTACCTCTTCTGGGCAATGATAAAAAAAACACCTAAATTCAAATTATTCTCTTTAGTTCCTGCTCACTGGAAAGAAATCTTAATGCCAATTACAAGGAAAGGAGTGTAAAATTCCCATTGTTACCTTAAGCCCTACAAAAAATTTCCTTTAGCTTCTTGGAATTTGCTCTGTTTTCAATTATACAATTTGATTCGACATTACAAAAAAAAAGTAAAGCTTTTCTTAGCTCTGTCCAAGGACTTTCCCTGCTCTGATATGTTCAGGATTAAGAATACTGGGTATTTTATGCTGTATTTTGTTGATACCAGGATCCACTCTTTATTAAAGCTCATCAAGCATGCTCATACCTACCACAAGTTTGTTCTGCTTTGGGGGATAGCAGGCTGCGTGACTAGAACAGAGCACAGTACCTCATGTGTTCATTCATAGATTTGCCTCCACAAAAACTGAGGCTGTAGTATAGCTTTCAATGGAAGCCATTTAAAAAGAAAACATTACAGAATATACAATTGTAGTTTTTGACTCTCAGACACAAGTTCCTTGACGTGTTGAAAGGTGATGTTTTCGATTTCTGACTCCTGAACTCTTATCTTTACAGTCCGCAGGCTTCTGCTGTGAAATGTCTATCAGAGCACTTGCAATTGCAAGACCTGTAAGATAAAGAAAGGAAAAACAAAGTTTAATGCTCAGCTTTCCTGAGAAGAATTCCAGAGCAACATGATGGCTCCTTTCAAGCCAAGTTTATGTACTTTCCCAGAAGTGATCCGATTCATTTCAAAGTCAGGTAACAAGTTCTCCCTTTCTTAAATGCTACTTGGTAACAGTGAAGGAACAGTGGAAGGAAAAAAATGCAGCTAAGACACCAGACTGGAAGTAAGGAGAACTGAGTTCCATTTGTGTCTCTTACTGATTTGCTGTGTGATCTTTGCATGACCTCTCTCTGTGACCATCTTCCTGGTTATGTGGACCAGAAGCTTTCTGACATGAATTTTCTCATTTTAAATGTACGTGCATTGCATTTAGAAATTGATAAAAGCATCAAATCAGAAAATAAGAGAGAAACAGAAACTGCAGTTAGGATAACATTGCCCCCCTGAATATTTGCATACATATATATGTGCCTCTTTAATTGGGGAATATCCAGAGGTTAATATTTACCACAAAAAGTGATGAAAGTATCTTTCTAGAAAGCACAGACCTGTAAAGAAGTAGTGAACCATGATGGCATGGGTAAATTCTAAATGTTTGCAACTCACCAAAACTCTTCTGTTTTGGATTCTGGTTAATTGTTGATATTTCATGACCTGTTGTAATCTTAACAGGGTATTGCCAAGAGCATATTAGGAATCAGAAACACAGAATATTCTGAGTTGGAAAGGACCCACAAGGATCATCAGGTCCTGCTTCTGGCCCTGAACAGGACAATACCAAGAATCCCACCATGTGCATAGCCCAGATCCTCCTTGAACTCTGTCAGTGCTGTGACCACTGCCCTGGGGAGCCTGTTCCTGTGCCAGCCACCCTCTAGATGGAGTATTTTTTTACTAATATCCAACCTAAACCTCTTTGACACAACTTCAGGCTGTTCCCTTGGGCTCTGTCACTGTCACCACAGAGCAGAGATGTTTGCCCCTTCTCTTCCCCTCACAAGAATTTGTAACTGCACTGAGGTCTCCCCTCAGCCTCCTCTTCTCCAGGCTGAGCAGCCCAAGTGACCTCAGCCACTCCTCATCCAGCTTCCCTTCTAGACCTAAGAAGCTAATATCTTAAGAATTTACTCTTCCATTTCCTTGCTACTACATCCTTTATAGAAATTAGTGACTTCTAAAATGCTGTGATTAACAACACACTTAATACAGGGTAGTTCTAGGCTTTTAAATTCACACAGGTGATATTGCAATCAAATGGATTAGGAGTATTCACATTATTTATGTGTTCTACTGCAAACAAACCTCAAAAGTCACATCTACATATACCCAAAATGTAGATAAGGATGGTGCTGGTTCTCCATACTGCCCGAAACATTTCATTCTCCAACCAATAACACCATCTTTCTCCAAAGAAACATTTGAAAATACTTTTCACCATATATATATATACCAGATATATGGTCATATTTAGTTCAGGTTTCCAGTATCCTGAAAAATCTATACTATTGCACACTGGTAACATTACCTTTCTTAAGTCACAAAAAAATTACAAGAATTGATTAATATGCATGCAGCTTTTTAAAAATGCACGATACTGTAAAATGCTAAGTACAATTATCATTGATACATTCAGGATATGTAAGAGCCAAGATTAATCAAGTTGTTTTTTCTCACATACACAAATATTTTGTGGCATGAGCCAGTGATGCTTAAAATTGGACTTTGACAAATTAAATTGTTGAAATCTTTGAGGCACCTTTAAAGTTTAAGCGGTAAACTTAGGTATTAGCAAATTCAGGGATAAAACCTAAAGAACATTTTGGTGATTGCTTACATGTCATCCCATCTTCAACAGCTAGGCTTAGGGACTATGCTAAACAGAGGGAGTATTATTAGTAAGCAGATTTTTTCATTTAATAAGCTATTTTAAAATATATTTGGATGTATTAAGCTAACCTCACTTAATATAACAACTACCAAAAAGTAATCCTTAGGTCTAACACTGCATACTGGGATGTACTGGCATGTTGATAGAATTCCATTAAAATCAGGTCACTACAGAAGATCATTTTTCAAAACGTCACACAAATCATCTGATGAAATTCATTTATTATGTTCTCTACGCCCAGCATAGCTCCTTGTTATCAAAGCAATACAATTAACTGGGAGAACAATTCATTATTTCAGACTGGCAGTCTAGAGGAATTTCATTTACCAAGTCAAGCTTGTGCACAGACACTTCGAGCAAGAAGAATTTACATCAAAATAAAACAGAAGAAAATGCTGTGGCTTAAATATTCATTAAAAAAACCCCACCAAAACCAAAACATTCCCTTGATGTTACAGGTTTTTTTATCTAAATAATAAATGTGAATTCATTTACAGTCATTTAAGCTGGAACTGTAAATTGTACAGTGCTCTAGATGCGTTACCTCAACTCCTAAGTTATTACATTCACCCACCTTCTTCAAATGCTGCTGTTTAAATACCCTACCTAACATCCAAACTGATATTTTCCAAATCAGTACATGGTCTCTGGTTGTTTCTGACTCTTGAGCAGCATGGGAGAAAGGAGGAGTGGTATCAGTAAGGATCCCACACGGAGACTCAACAGGTCATCTCTAATTTCTGGAAATTCAATCTTAGTTGCAGAACTAGCCCTATTTTTAAATTTAGTTTGTTTTCCTACTAAATGTTATAGAAATAACCTGACCTACTTCTATGCAGCTCAAACAACCTCTAGCTTGTTTTAAGGATATGTATGCATAAGTCATTAAGAAGTGAGCCCAGTTAAATTGGAAGTGGAAAGTATATTTTTGTAAGAGATAATTGCACCCACAATGAGGAAAACACCAGAGGAAGCAATATGAACTTGGTTATCTTTAGCAGAACTATTGTCTTTCCTAATGGAAGTTAAATGGTAACAGTTTATTTTCAGGAAGTCTCTAATCATAAAATTACTGGGGTGTGAATTTTTTCCTTTTTTATTTTTTTTTTACGGTAGTGCAAAACTATTAATAACTAGAGGGATAAAATACAGCAAATCAAATGAGAGTACCTTGAAAAGCGCATTCACAGTTTATATACAAACAGCCCTTTAATCCTGCACTCAAACAAGAGCATCTGAAAAAGTCATTCATTCTGAGATGCTCCCCTCCCAGCCCTGTAGAAACAGGCAGTACTATATATTTTAATTTTGCAGCAAAACAGCTTCATTAGGCGTGAAAGGTTAATTGCAGGTTTAAGTGCAGTTCGGGGAACAGGGCACGGGTCTGTGGTGAATAGCACAGGCTGCTACAGGAAGGCTGAGTGCCATAAACTGTTTGCCCTGCTGAAATGTTTTACTACCTCATTTACTAACTGTCTTCTTTTACTGCTTGTATTTGTAGTTCTTCTAAACCTTTAATAGCTACAGTTTTATTTCACTGTAATCAGATTTAAATGGAAATACCCATGCTGGGATGTTTAAACATTTTTCCTCTGATTGTATACAACTACATTTGAACTGATGCAAGGCTACACTATCTCTAAAAGTAGAAAAAAACCCCCTACACTGAAAAAAATTAGTCTTACATAATGGTGTGCATATTTAAAACCTTTTTTTCCTCCTCTATTGTTCATTTTAATGAGAAATGCATGGAATTCTTACTATCTCTTTTGTTAAAAGAAAGGGAACAAAGAATGACCTCAGATTTGTGGTTAGGCGGGTAACTGGAAATGTTTCCTTTCAATTTGAATATGCATTATTCAGACATAACATTTGGATACATGTCTTCATTTGATTAAATTTCTACACGTCATTGTTATGCAGAATCAGAACATTCAGAAACCTGAAGACAATAAAGTAACTATGAATCAGGAAGAACAATTAGATTTGTTTGACATTTTAACCAAAATTATAGTCATTGTTTAAGGTGACTTTAAGCAACGAAAATAAAATGCCAGCTGCCATACAGAGAGACTTACACAGAAAAGACTGGGTAAACACTGTATTATTAAAGTCACAGCTTCACCCTTCAGTGCCCACAAGTCTTTGTGTTCCTTCCATCTGTCGATTCTTTAAAGACTGGCATTACTGTACATGCTCACCCCATAGTGGACAGACTCCTTTTATCACAAAGGATCTCTTCCTCAAAATATTGCCATTGTGGAAGACTTATTGCCCATGGAAGTCTGTAGAAATGGATCTGAGCTGTTTGAAGATACACTAAGTGATGGGTATATGCGCATATATACCAAAATTATGTAATAATGTAACATAGATATGCCATTATGTAACAATTTTATATATATATATATACACACATACAAATGATATATAAACCCCCCAGTTGATAATTAAGTTTTATATTACCTACTTCTTAATTTGAAGAAACAGATCACATTCACCATAATGTTTATGGAATGCCCACATTTATTCTTCATAGGAAAAAACATGTTCATTATAATGCCTATCATAGTGGGGGTACACAGCATTCTAGAAGGAGCGTAACATTCTAGAAGATAGTTAGTAGGCAGTGTTTCTGAGTACCCATGGAGGAAATTCTCTCACTTTCTATGAGATACTGTGCTAGAAATAGTCATATTCAGTTTAGTTGTTCAGCAGTAGTTTCACGATTTTCTGGTTGTGCCTGTGCTCTCAACCAAACTGTCTCCAAACAGACCAACTCAGGCTTAATTTTATGTTATTTGTGCTGCATACTCCTCTTGTATGGATCAAGGCATGTTGGGAGACATCCAAAAGACACATAAAACAGAACCAGAACAAAATTCAGAATTTAAAAACATGATGCACAGAGCCCCCTCCTAAGCAAGCACAGACCTCATACTCAAGTACTTTCCAGAAGAAAAATTAAGAGTCATCTGAAGTTCAAGACTGTCTATGGATAGAAGAAGACAACAGATCTAAGCTCGTTTCCAAGTCAGAAAATAGTCAAATCCTTCATGTGTATCTGGGTTTCCTGATCTGGCAGGTGTGCCTAGACAGTATCCAGAGATCGCAGACTCAGTCACAGAGAAAATAATCACAAGCATCTGCCAAGAACAATAAGTGTCTTCATAGCCTGTCATAGTGAATGTTTTTTTATTTGAATTAGATTATTTTTAAAAGGACAAGCTGACAACACCTCAAATTCACAGTCTTTTTATGGGCTTCTCTTCCTGTTTGGTGCATGAATGTGTATTTTAAGTTGACACCACTCTTACTTTCGGAAAGATATATTAAACAAACTAAACTAACTAGGAAATTACTTTGGGCAAGTAACCTCCTCATTTTTTTTCATAATTTTTGCAAGGTGGGAAGACAGCCAAGAGGCCAGGAGGTATGTGTTCCTTTTCTTTTGCATATAACTTAATTAAATAAGTAAAATATGAGACAGAGCTTAAACCATAACAATAATAAACTAAATAACAATAGTGTGGAATTAAATAGCCACACACTAGTAGAGAGAAGATATCATGCTCCTTTTTATTACACCTTTGCTATTTAGTAATAAGGGCTATCTATAAGGGACTAAAAAATTCTTATTCCCAGAATAGACTTATAAATTACCTGCTGTCAGATGGTGGGAAATGCAGACTATACAATAAAGGCCCTTTGAAGAAATGTTCAGCCTTTCCCAAATTTTCTCATTGTGAAAAGGAAATGGCCCTACATATTTGTGTGAAATATTTGTATTCCAGGGGCCCAGTAGTGATTTCTTTTCTTTTTTTTTTTTTTAATGCGGTCAGGCAGTTCTCCTTCCCCTTCAGAGATATCCGTAGTTTGGTCTGGAATCCAGGTCTGCACAACATCTGGTGCCTTTCAACTATCCAGCCTGCCAGTGACTAAGAGACAGAATGGTTGTTTGGCCTCTGTGGACATGGACAAAGGGAAGGTGACAATGCACTCTGGGACGCTCCCAAGGTGTCCTGGCGAAGCAGACCCAGTGGGGAGCTGGAGACTACAGGGATGGAATGGGGCAATCTAACACTGATTGGCTGAAGCTTTTTTCTCTCACCTTCTTTCCTCAACTCAAGCCCTCCTGGAACACAAGAACCATAGAACCATTACATTGTTTAGGTTGGAAAAGACCCTTAAGACCATGAGGGTCCAACCATTAACACTGCAAAGTCCACCAATAAAATGTGTCCCTGAGTGCCACATCCACACGTCTTTTAAACACCTCCAGCAGTGGGGATTTCACCACTTCCCTGGGCAGCCTCTTCCAGGGCCTGACAACTGTTTTGGTGAAGCAGTTTTTCCTAAGAGCCAATCTAAACCTCCCCTGGTGCAACCTGAGGTCAAACCTTCTTGTCACATTGTTTTTAACAGAATGATAATAGAAACACCTAAAAAGGAATAATCTACTTAGAATATGTGCAAATCTCATGCAGATTAATTCCTTGCTGCTCTGCCACTGTATATTACACATCATGCGTTAAAATGCAAGTAATTACACATTTTTCTACAGTGGACAGTAATATTTGAAACATTTGGATTACATTTTCAGTTTGATTACGTCTCACTGCCATTGAATCATTTATCCATATGTTATGAAAAACATCTCTATTCTTGTGATGTTGTGCAGCCGTTTAATTTGTTTTCAAGAAAATCACTATAAACTAATTTGCTACTCTGCAAGAATTTGGTGAGATGCATTAATCATGCCAGAATCTAATTTGGTCTTGTAAATCTATTTCTGTAGAAGAGAAAAAAAGTCTACTCGGAGTATTGAAGAAGCTCTATTTTCACTTACTTTTAGCAATACCTGGTTTAATACAAACAAAATCGTAATTGCTTTTTTTAGAAGTCAGTATCACAGTTATGACCCAGGTGGGGTTAGTTTATGAACCCTTCTATAGTAATTAGACACGTCTGGATTGCAAAAGTCTCCTCCAGCCTGGCACACTCGAGGTTGCCTGTGCAGTATCATTTTACTCTTTGCCTCTATCTTCAGCAAACTCTTTTTACTTGGACCATGGATGCAAATCAGAGCAAAATGAAGATATGAAAGCTGTAAAAAAATTGTGAGCTTGAGTTACAACATTTTAAAAGCTCTTTACCCAAACCCATTCGTGCAATTGGATGCTTTAACCAGTGTGATGAAAGTTAAAGCCTTACTATACATCATGAGGGGGATGAACACCTGTGGGACAGAGATTTATCACCCATATAAACAGAGTGTGATTGGCCATTATTACAGGGCTGAACTATATTTCATGCAATTCAGTAATCAGAATATTTGTGTGTGTGTGTGTGTGAATATCCCTGTGTGAGAATGTGGGAAACAGAGCTGGCTGGAACACAACTGAGCAGTCAGGAGAGCACTCAGAAGGAGAAAAGGCAGCAGCAGTGACTGGGGCTTGCTTCCCTCCAGAGGGGCCTTTCTGGCAGGGGGTGATTTAAAGCAGATCTCTCCCTGTCTGTAGAGGAAATCTGGGGTGATAAACCTCACCAGGTGAAATTCAGTTTTTATGAATACCTCCCTATTGTTCCATCTGGGTGATAACATATACTGTCAGATTTGCAGCTTTACTACTCTGCTCCTCAAGACAAAACACAGCACCTTAAAGACAATAGGTTTAAGGGCCCAAAAGGGGCCAATTCTGCCCACGCTGGAGATAAAACAATACTACTTACATTACCATTTACTTTTAAGGAAGAAGATTAGAACAATAATCCTCTAAGATCCTTCTTCTCTCTCCTGCACCCTTTATGTTGCAGGTGCCAGGTTTTTTTTCCCTTGTCAAAAATTTTATTTAAACCAGAAAGTACTGAATAGGTTCATGCAAAGAAATTATTGTAGTTCACCAGAAATTCAATAGGATTACAACTTAATCAGCAGTAGGTGTGACATCTGCAGGGCTTTTCCATAGAGAATTCTCATTTTGAAATTTTGCTTTCAAAGATTTATGAAGTACTGGACTTGTTTTCCATATCCAACATACTGATGCAATATATCATTACTCTAACCACTGTTTTGATATAAATTTGGTTCTGGCCAAATAGCAATGCCAGTTTTTCAGTATTCTGCTGATGTCCAATTAGACATTTAGAACATCCCCAGCTACATAGCCAGGAGTCACTCTGACAAAACAATCTTGGAAGGGAAACACAGAATTCAGTAAATGAGACGAAAGTGTGCTGAGAATTTTGAACCATATTTTGAATATCAGTAAAGTGACAACTTCAGGGTCCTCAGGATCTCTAACTATTTGTAGTTTCAGTAATATTAATGCTTGAGAACAATAAAAAAGAAAAGAAAAAGAAAAAAAGAAAGATAAAGTCACAAATGCCCCGCTGTCAGTATTAGAGTGGCTCCATCAGCAAATCTAGCATCATTTTACATAGAAAACTGATTTTTGGTAAAAGGCTGAAAAGCTCACACCATAAAATAACCATTTTAACCCCCAAACATTTTGTACAAATAGCCCTACCACAATTATGGTCTACACTGACAGAGAATAATTCTGTATGGGACTCCAGTATAGACAAGTAAGCTACACAGCTACTCATTTATTCTTTACTGAATCTTCTATTTTACATTGAGAACACCATGTTCTGACTATAGCAGGCAAAATTACACACTTAGACCTGTCAAACTGTATGGAAATAGGTTTCCATTTTAAACACTTCATTACATACACTTACTTGGTGCTGAGCAGTCAATACAGATAAATATCAGTAAAATGATAGTAGAAGAGCACTGTTTCTGCTTGTGTGACACATTCAGATACAGCAAATGCCTGAAACTGAGAGATAGTAATACAATGGCTGCATATCTCTGTAAATTATTATATGTCCAAGCATGTGTCCTAGTTTGGAGAGGAAGCACTGGAAAACTGATAGTCCATAGTCACAGCTTGCCACCTACCTCTATGAGTACAACAGTTGCACTCATTGTCTCATTCACCCATTAAATCAATAAAATTTTTTAAAAAAATGAACCCACAACACCAAAATCCCAATAATCCTTGTAAAAAACAATTACTAAACTATAACTTTTGCCATTTACAACATTTCTAAATTCCTGTGGAAAAAAAAATGAGAAAGATTCTCCTGGCATATCAAATTCAGATTCCACATTTCTCCTTTAAGGATCAATATCCTTCAGAAATACAGGAGCTATGAAATATTCCTCTCAGGATCTGATTTGACATAAATCTCAGCCTGATTTCCACACCTCCTTTTAATACAACAAAATAAGATTTCTAACTCATGGCCTATTGAAAAGGACTCACTACTAAACGGATGTGGAAAAAAAAAGGCAGAAACCAAGTGAAAGATACAGTCAAGAAAATCTCACAAAGTCAATTTCTCAACAATGTCAGCTCCCTGAAGATGCACTCAATGAAAATTCACTTTCTGACACTAGAGTTACTGCAGCAGCCCATTCTCACCAATACTTACTTCATGTGAGTAAGAAATGGCTGAAATGAAACCATGGACAAGAAGATGTGGTAAGAGATACATAGAACTTGGAGTTTTCCAGTGTCAGGATGGTTCTTTTAGACAACAGGCAAAATTCAGAGCAATTCTGTACATTGTTCCCAACATTTTCATCAAAAATAGCTGTGCTGTGCAGAGCATCATGCTGTCTTTGTATTTCCAGGATGTGATTAGGAGCTAGTTTTCATTAAGACATTTTCAAAAAAGCTTTTACTATGTGATGAAGGAGAAATGAACCTTCAGCAGGACATTAGAACTCCCTTGCTGCAATTGTGCTAAATCTCCCATCTGTTTTTTAAAAGCAGAAATTGCATTGAGGCTTCTATTTGCTATTTAACTGCTGACCTTTTTCCCCCTCTGTTTTTTCCCATATGCTTTTTGATCACATGTGAAAAACTTAGCTTTGGTTCTCTTATTTCCTGATTTTCTATATTTCAATTAGATTGTAATGGCTATACATACAGTGATAATGATCCAAGAGTGTTTTGAATGAAATCTGTTTTGTACTTCTCAGCTTCTGAGAACTGCCACAATTTGGGAAACTTTCTTCTGTAGCCCCTGAAGTGCCTTCTATAACACAATAATATAATAAGCCATGGATCTGCTCTCCCTTTGCTGTGCAATACACCATTCTGTTTCCTACAGTCTGTTGCAGTATGATTTGCAACCATAAATAATTATCCTAAGTTATAAAGATGTAATATAAAACTATAAAGCAAACCATTAGACACCATACACTCGAGACTCTGAAGAAGCCATAAGAAAACATTGATTTTCATAAAGAATAGGAAAAAAGGTGACAAAATCATGGTTCATGCTTGGGATTAGTTCATTAAAAGCCTGCTGCAATTTTGGGTGCAAAGAATGAAAACAGCAGGTAATCAGTGGCAAAATACCTTTTTTCTAAAAGGTGGGACACCACGTTTTATGACATATGTCTTTAAAGGTGAGAGGAAAACAAAAGCTGTGGTGGGAATGGAACTTGACAAAATGTGAAGTTCAGAATTATAAGGTATTATCCCCCAAAAGGGGAAGAGCCAGACTCAAGAGGGAGTCTGATAAACCTCTGAGGGATTCATATAAACCTCTGTAAGGTTTGTGTCCAGATGTGTGACCTTGTGAGCTGATTTTTGTTTGTTCTGTCTGGTCTGGACAGTACAACAAGAGGCATATATAGGATTTCTGGCTTTTTCCTACACTACTTTCCAATGCCTTCATCCCAAATAGCCCTTAATCTTCCATTCTTATTTTTGCTGCTTTTTTTTTCTGTTGAGTTTTGGTCAGCACACCATTTAACTGCTTTTACAAAGTATTTAGTATATAGACTTCCAATAATCAGGAATTTTCTTTGTGAGTCTGATGTTAGCTACTAAGAGTACTCCAATTCATTTTTACTTTCTTTCATCTCTTTGCATTTTACTAGTGTAAGAAGGTGGTATGGTTTTACATGTGTTTTAAGAAGAATATTTACATTCAAGATTTTGAAAGCTGTGTGCTAACCAGTGCACATTTCTCATGCATCTTTTCATCTTTGATGTGTTTAACGGTGCTTTCTCTACTCGCACTGCAAAAGGGACAAAAATGTGGTTTCCTCACTGGGGTGGCCTGAAGGATACAGCTGTCCAGTGCAAGCTGTGTGAGGAGCTGCTAATTACCCACAGAGGCTGGGGCAGTGGGGTTTAAATCCTCTCCAGATCCACTGGGATGGGTTTCAAGGGGAGGGAAGTAGGGTCAGGAGCCTCTTGCAAGAACAAACAGCCTCTAGAGTGAGGTATGTCATTTCTGAGACTGTTAAGAAATCTAAAGCTTGGAAGGAGAATTCTGAGCCCCAAAATTCATGGTCTGACATAAACAAGTTGAATTTTCACACTTTTTTTTGGCCTCCCAAACATTAGCTCTTTCAAGTCCTATTTTAGAGCTTTCATTTACAAAATCAATGTTTAGTGACCTTTTCATAGTGGTTTAAAAATGAAGACAAGAGGGAGAGAAAGGAAGGGAAGAGAAACTGCATTAAAATATTGAGCTTGTTATCTCCAAAGTGCTACACACAAATTAACTAATACATGCTAATATTGTAATTAGATAGCTTTCCCAGGTTTAGTGCAATGCCTGTGTTTCCTAGAGCCACCACTGAATGAGAGATGGGGTGGAATCACACCATAGCCAAGAGCTCTCCTTAAAACATAATGTGCTTAACCTGTGTGTGTTTCTGTCTGAAAATAATGTAAGTCTATTTAGAGCACTGACACGATTTGCAAAAAACACATTTTGAAATCAAGGTATGTTTTGAGTTATTGAAAGGCTGCAATACTAGATAAAACCAGAATGGGTTGTTGTTGGCTGGCTGGGAAGAGGATGGAGCTACAGAGGTTTCACCTGGAATGTCTCCTGTGTTCTGCACAAACGTCACAGGTGATGGCCCCTCACAGCTTCTTCTCAAGAGCAAACAGCACAGAAAACACCTGACAGCGTTAGAGGGAAGGGCCATCCCCTCCACAGGGCTGTCCATAGCCTCCCTCCTCCTTTGTGGAGAATGGAAAACCATGAGAGACCAAACAGACTTTGCCTGTGGCTTCCCAGAGGATCACACTCCATGGACACTTGACCCGCCTGTCCAGGCTAGATCAGGTACATGTTTCTACACCTCTCAGTGTGATGGAGCCCCAGACACAATGAGGACTCTAAAACCTTGAGAATAGAAATGATAATAAACCCAGGCATAAACAGAAATCAAACTGGTACCATCACAGGTACCCGTGGAGCTTTGGGAGAACAACAAGAAAGTTGGCACAGTATCACTGGCATGATGTATTCTGAACCAGATTGGAAAAAACAACCTGGAAAAAACCCAGTATGATTATAATGAATGAGCCTCTATTCCACATTTGAAAGTGCTTCTGATGCTGACAAAAGAAGGAACAATATTTATCATTCTAGGATCTAAGGGGACAAAACAACAATATTAAATCATGAAAGGTTTTGCTTGTGAATTGGCATTGTTTTCTGTCCATTGTGTTACCAGAATGATAAATGCTTTCCTTTGTGTAGGAAAGAAAAGATACTGCATGTTTATTATACGTATATTTATGCCTTAATATTTGAGATGGTTGGTTAGATTCTCATTAATACAAATATTTATATTAAAGGTGCTAATAAACATTTGGGGGGGTGGGGGTCGTGGTTTCATCCTCTACAGTTTTATTTGAGATTCTCCTTCATGATATTTTAGTTTCTAGGACAGATGAAACAAGATTCAGTTATCACAGTTCTTAGGATAACTGGTGGGAATGTTCCAGAAGCACAATGTGATCAAAGTGGATGGAAAAGCAATACCCAAATGACTAAAGGCAAAACTGTGCCAGTCCCAGAATTACAGAAAGAGATGATATGTATGAGACATACTAAACACTTGCATTTGAATTTTTAATATAGAAAATAAATGTCACAGCATTTTCATGAAGAATCTATTAGTCTTGAATGCAGCTCATCTGCTGCTCATTGCTATGGCTTATACCTTGTGCTTTTTATCCATCTTTAACTCCTGCTGAACACTCAAGCAATTGCAAAGTCTGACAGGAGGTTATGGATTTTTTTCATATTATCATATTTTTCTTACATTTTATGTTTTCAAAGGCTAGCACAGAGCGTTCCAGTGAGCACATGAGAGTTAACACCCCTTGTTGCCAGTATTTTCAAATGCAAGCAGTATCTCCTGGTTTGCACAGTTCAGGATGAATATGGTGCATCACTGTGCCATCTAAAGTGACTCAGCTCCGAGAGCTTTGGGGCTTGGCTCTGCTTTCAGTGCCCTGAGAACACAGGGCTGAATTTTTTAGATGGTAAATACTGAATGTGTAAATAAATATATAACTGGTAATCTGGTCTCCAAAGATATATATGAGCATGACTCCAAGAAAGGATTACTTTTAAATGGTATAATTCTGTGCATGCTCTGAGTGCTGGGCAAAAGTCCCTAGAGCACAGCCAATTTTCCTGCACAGATTTCAATTGCTAGGTTAGATGCACTTCAGAATAATATTTAAAATTGCAGAGAGAAATGTGCTCTATGTCTGTTAGACATTAAAGCGAGCATGGATAGAATGGCTCTTCAGAAGAGCATGATGGTTTTCATTTTCTTTTTGGGTGTAATTGCTGTTCCTGTTACTCAGCCACCTCCCTGAAAGCTCCATCAGGGACACAGCTTCACTGCCTCGTGTGAAATGTGTGAGCACTGCAGCACAGACCTTACAGCACAGACACCTTTGCACTGCACTTAAATGTCCATGGGAATAGAAACACCCTCTCAGACCTCCTTAACCCACAGACTTTTAAATTCAGGCTGAACATGCAAATTTAGCTGGACTTTTGTGCAATAATGGACTAAGCAATGAAAATTCTTCATATCAGTAGCAGCTCTCAGTTAGGCTGTGCAGTTCAGAGGCTTCAGGTGATATTTCTGACACCCTGTTGCACAGCTATCACCAAGCAGCCCTTTGGCTACTTTAATGGTGTGTAAGAAACACCATCTACTTTACTCCTATCTACATTGGCCCCCAAATCTAACACAAGTAAAAAAGATACTGCTTGATATCAAAAACTGTCAATGTATACGCTTCATAGCTCTGTGGAGCAACAAAACTTCATTAATCAACTGGTTTGGATTGTTTGGGGGTTTTTTGACAGAGAGAACTGGGCTAAATTATTTTGAAAACTCATATGAGTAAGCTGCAAAATTTAATTACTTGAATTAGCACAAAATTTTCAGGGAACTTTTAAAACATGTGCAAAGTTTTGCATAGAAAATGACATGTACAGACGTTACAATGAAAAGTCAGGAAGTTTCCAGATTTTGATAAATTTCAGGTTGGATGTGTCAGAAGATAAGCCCTGATGCTGGCAGGCAGTCTCCCTTGAAAATTTAGGTTCCCTACACAGAGATCTTCAGGTAAACCAATTTTTACTTTCACCTCTGCCTTCAAGTGCTGGTCTCAAAGGACTTAGTTTCAGCCAAGACTTGTCAAACCCCCAAATGCTTTTCATTACTGAATTCCTTCTGTGTGTTCTGTCAGCTGTGTTAAAATATTAAATTCACAAGCAATTGATTTTTGAAAAGGGAGAGAACCAATTTAACTCATCTCCTGATTTTGTAATTTAAGCATGTAATTTTTTTCTTTACATATTTAAAATTGTAGTTTGAAGTCTTTCCTTTCTATGCCCTTTATGGGGTTTAAAGTAGCAACAGGTTCAGAGAACTTTTAAGAAAAAAACCTTCTCAGTACAATGACTCTGAGACATCAGGGATGTACTCCAGTCAGTGCATATCCTCTCAAATCATTAATATTAATGATAATTCACTCACAAACATCCAGCACATACTAGGTGCCTTGGTGATCTTAATTGGTGCTATGAAATAATAAAATTATTTCTTACATTCTGATGGATGTGGGGAGAAATTCAGGACATTTCTAAAATTCCTTGCAGAGGTGATTTTGTAGAGTTTTTGCCATTATCAAGGGAGGATAATGCACAAAAGCCATAGTTATATATTAGGAAAGCAACAATGGTTATTTCACCTAAAAAAGTCAAAAAGAGGCTTTTCAAATTGCATGTGTGGGGAAAGGGAGTTTAGTTTGGATGAAGCAGTTGCAAGAACACCTTAATAGGGGACAAGAAAGCAATTAACAATGAAAAGTCACTGATGCAAAAGATAGTCCTAGAGATTAAAATCTTATTGAAACAAATGCTTCTACATTTGATCATAATGAATTGAGCTGAAAGATCTGCAAAACCAGTTCACTGAACACAAGAAGAAAATAATAATTTGTTACCCAATTATAGTACAAAGGTTTCTGCCCAACATACTGCTCTACAGCATTACTTAAACAGAAATAAACTGAACAACACCATAGCAGAATCAGACATAATATTATTTGAAACTGCAATGCGATAATTAAGAAAAAAAATATACGGCTATATCAACTTTTACAGGACCCAAAACCACGAGAATATGCCTTATCCAAATGGAAAAACAAAATATTAAAGGGAACAAGAGATGAAATGGGTATAGCAGGGACAGATGAAGCAAATAGTGCAGGGAAGAAAGGGGCAGTGGGGGAGCTAAGCTGTGCATGGGGCAACAGGGGAATAGTCTGAAATGGGATGAATTGCAGGGATGGAAGTGGGAAAGGTGGGGAGAGAACATTAAGAAGTGAAATTTGAGAGAATTACATTCCAGTGCAGGAACAGATCGCTTAAATTAGAGAAATCCAGCAGATCAAGGTAGACTGGGTTTTTGTGATGGGGATGAAGATCTCAAATTCATCCCACCTGACTTTAAGCACTTAGCTGAGACATCCAAATGTGGAAGGGTTCCTGTCAAAATTTGAAAATTCAGCAGAGAGGCCTGTCCAAAGAGGAATCAAGGCTCCAAGTGGGCTCACCTGCCCTTTGACAGAAGTGTTGAAGGATGGGAGCACAATCACATTAATAACACATTTAAAATAATATGCACAGATTACATGAAACATTTAGATTTGATGGGACTATATAAAGGGATTAAAGAAGGACAAAATAAACATAAACAGCTGTCACAGGAATTGTTATTGAATAGGTTTTTTACAGGTCCCATATTTTTCAGTCTTGCCATTTATAGGAAAATGTGGCAGTGACAGGGGTGGGCACAACAGAACAGTCAGCAGTGGTTAGGATGGCACCCACAGGAAAAAAAAAATCTTTTAAATTTTCATTTTCTTACCAGTTGTTTTGCCACTGGAACAAAATATGAAATCACATGTCTGGGACAACAATATGGGGTATTCCAAAATCAAAGCAATGGCTTCAGAAAGGCTCTCCACTTTATACTCAGGGAAAAGGATTTGATTACATTATGGAAGTTCTGAGGAAGGAAAGATCATGTGCTAAAAAGGGTCTTTCACCCTTTCAGCAAGACAGGTTTAACACACAAGTCTAAAGCCTGGACTCAGAAAACCTAAAGGATGGGAGCTTAAAGGAAATGTGATAAACAAATCATCAGAGTAGGTAAATTAACAATTCACATCTTAAACTCTGCGAAAATAAGGAATCAGCAGACAATCTGGAAAGACAATGAAGACAATGAAGTTGGAGTCAGTTTGTCAGAAAAACCAACATGACAGAAAGGCAGTAGAAGGAACACACATAGGTGTGAGCAATTACAAAAACAAATTATCTGAAAATATGGATTTCTTCACTGTCTAGTAAATAAGGTCATTTTAGCAAATGAAACAAGTTTCTAGATGAGAAAAATAAAATTGAAATCATCAAACTATGTATTTTGGGTTTGTCAGTCTGTAAAGAACCAGCACAAATCCCATGTGAAATTAAGCTGTAAATATCATATTTTTTCAGATCATTGTCTACCTGAATTTCAGTAACAAAATCTTGAAAAAATTCAGTTGCATGTTCCCACTGCAGCAAGGTTTTTTAATACTCCTAGTGGTGTGCTGAAAGCTGTGTGTGATTAGGCCTGATGAACCTTGTCTCTTAATAGGTACAAACCCAGTGTTTGAAACTTAAGTATGAACAAAAGACAGGGCAAAAGGAAGCAGAAAATGTATTGCCTACAATAGGTCTTCCTGGATTTAAAATTATGGAGAAAAGCTTAAATACATCAAAAGATGTTTAAAAAAAAAAAAAAAAAGAAGTTGTAATTCTTGTTTGAAAGAACAAAAGCCTGCAGGACTGCAGCCCTTCTGAGATCCCTTACCTTTCTGCTGGGAAAAAAGCAATGTTCAGCTCCTCTCATGCCAGGAGTGAACAAACCCTGCACAGGAACCAGACAGTGAACATACAGTCGGGCACTGTGGTTCTTGCTGCCATAATGAAATTAAGCTTTAGACATTTTCTGCATGACTAATCTCTCCTGATTACATTTTGAGGCTTTGCAATGAGTCGCGAACTGCGGATGCACGAGGCCTCCTCTTTGTGGTTCTGCTGTCTCCGGTACAGGAGGATCACTGGGCTTTGGTGCACAACTTCTGCTGTCTCCACTCATGAGTTGGATCATTCTGGGAGGGATGTGATAGATCCAGAGAACCCCCACACTGGGCTCAGTGCCCTGTGGAGCCCTCCCCAGGTGAGCTCCATTTCCACCCTTGGACAGGGAGCTTTGAGGGAATCTGGTGCTGTCCCAGGGTAACCACCCCCAACCTGCCAGACCCAACGTGGAAGAGAATTGGGTTTTCAGCACTGAAGGAAAGGACAGGTCTCTGTAGATTTCCTATCTCTCAGACTTTTCCCTCTTGATTTCCAAAATATTCCTCATACTGCTAAGCTTTTCCTAAGGTATCCACACACATGCCTGCCCTCACATCAATGCACCCACTGCACACTTCAGTTTCTACTCAGGTGTCCAGACTAGAACGTGACAGAGACTCATCCTGTCAATAGGGAAGGGTCTATCCCTTAATAGAAGCACCTAGTAACACTCTTAGGAGCTTCATGTGATTTTTTTTCTTTCCCAGGGTCATCTTCCACAAAAATATTTGTGGAAAGACAAGCTGTGCCCACAGGTTTCAGGACACTTAACACCAGAACTGCAGAAAGGCTCTCAAACAGAGAAGCCCTCAAACAGGCATTGCTTCAAACCAATTTTCCATCAGCCTCTGTGCACATGAACATTCTCTTTGCAAATCTCTTCCACAATCTGAGGCTAATACCTGTAGCATCCAGACAAGGGATGCACGACAAAAATGTGAAGCTCTTTATAAAATCTGACTGACGGGAAATCAATATTACAAACAAACCCATAACCAGGGATCCATTACTGCTACAATTTATAAACCAGCTCTGTGCTATTCAGCAAACACTTGCAAAGTATGTGTCAGCAGTGGGAAATCCTTTTTTCAGCTCTCTGGGAATATACAGTGACACAATATCCCTGAAACTAGGAAATATTGTAAACAAACCCATAGGCTCATAACCTTAAACAGAGTTATCCACCACAGTATATTCTCCTGTGCCTTGGTCCCATTATGGTAAGGTTTACTTTAGTCTTTTAATCTGATCATGCATACCCCGAATTGTTTAAACTATAATTAATGATGTAAAGTTGTTTTGCCTTCTACAAAAAAAAAATTGCTTTGGAGAGACCAAAACAGAAATTAAATGCATGGAAAATAATAGAACTATTTCAATAGCACTAATTGCAAAGCAGTTTAAGAAAGCATCTTTTGATTAAATAATTGTTTTAATTATACAGTATACTTAGGTTTACCAACTATAAACACTTGAGCTTTTAGCATTAGGATAATTTCATGTATACTTTTTGCCACACTTTATTTCAGAGCATGAATAAACTAGAAATAGAAATCACTGTAAAAATACATCCAAACAGAAGGAAAAAGGGTGATTTCTTCACAAATAAAGATGTCTATCATAATACATTGTTAAAGGCCATAGCTAAATGCAAATAGTCAGTACATTAATTGCCCAGGAGAAACCTTTGTATTGGGGCAGTAGTAGAGGAGACCAAACCTTAGGTCATTCAGAAATGGTCTCTGCCCAGGGACAGCTCTGAGCAGAGCTCAGCAATATCCCTCTTATTGTAGGAATGCACCAAGGCAGCTCCTTTGCCAGGGCATTGGAAGTCTTTGCAAAGGACAAGGTTCCTATGGCTGCCTGCCTTAAGCTCACAGGTTCATAGAGGGCTCCTTTCATAACCAAAATGAGATGCTTCTTGACTGCCCACTGTGGCAGACCATAAATTCACCATGGTGCATTATCCACCCTCTCCAGAAAAAATAAATTCAATAATTCTTATCTATATGGCAGCAGTTTTCCACTGGATTGGTATTAAAGCTTTCTTTGAGAGTAAGACACCTAGAAAAGGTGTTAAAAATCAAATACTGTTATAGGGGAAAATTATTCAAAACCATCACTTTTAAAGGTAATTAAATTATATCCTCAGACAAAACCCTCAAGCTTGCTACTGTTTTTAATTTCAGGGGGATACAGACAGAGTAGATGTATTCTGACGTTTGGTAATAAGGGGAGGAGAGATATTTGTGATACAGAATGGATGAGGAAAGGAGATGTTAGTGAGGCATTGCACATGTAGACATGGTCTGACAGAACTGCAAAGATTTTTACAGCTATAAAACACTCAAATCTCTCCTCAGTTTAAAAATATGCCTGTAAACAAGTACTTTATATCATTCTGTGAAACAATGACAGTAACAACTGCTTGTACTCTGCCTGCAGTGAAGGGGTTCCTGCTCCAGTAAAAATCACAGCATTACCCTTATGAAATTTCAGAATTATTGGTCCTTCACAAGACAGAGAAAAATCTTTGCGTGCGCTGACTGCGGGATCAGTGTAAGCAGAACAAAACCAGCAGAACTGCTTGGCAGGAGTTTGAGCAGTCTCTTATCTCTACACTGCAGTTCTGCTTGTACTGCACCTCACTACATGCACAAGACTTTTGTGTTGGTCTTGCTCTCACCTTGTAATCCACCAATCAAACTGTTTGAAGGCTGCCAGAAATTTAGCACATCTGTTTAAACTTTTCCACCTGGTAATTGCAATTCAATTTTTTTCTAGCTTAAAAATCCATTGCATTGATATTATTTTAAATAGCATTACTGGTTAACTCATCTTTTCAACTCAATGAATTTCCACACTGCTCTCCAAATTTGTTTGATTATGATGAAATATATTTTATTTTGAAAGATAATGTTGAAGTCTTCAGAAGAGCTGTGTGTCATATCTTCAGCTGGTGTTAATGAATAGTGTCTTCCACATGCAATGGGTTAATTAAAAATTTGGCTATCTTGGGTTCTGGTTCTCTTTCTGCCTGCCTAGCAAATTATGCAAGTCCAATTGACATTACTTAGAGTATGTTGGTATTACAATTTTATATACACATATATATGGACTAAAGTTTGATAAGAAAATGTATCATTGCTGTTTTTCCCCTGTTTTCTTTAAGGATTATAATCCCAGAGAATCTGTGCCCCAAAGCTTTTTGACCTTCCTTCCACTGTTTGTCAAATATTCCTTTTCTTGAATTATATAACACTGGTCAAAAACACACAACAAAATTTTTGAAAAAGGAAAATGTCATAAGGCTGATACAATGTCTTTGCATAGACAAAGGCATCTGATCATTATTGGGCACATTTTCCCCACTAACAAAAGTTTATTGGCTGTATCTTTAAAACTGACAGTGTCTTTCAGGATCTATCAAATGTATCATAACATAAGCTATCAAAATAAATAAAATATAAAGTGCATACTTCTTAGGGACATAATTTCCAAGTACATAAACTTTTATCTTACTTTTGAAAAAATGTCAAGTCACTCAGAGCAGCACTTTAAAAAATATGATATATGAAAAAGACTTCTTTTACAGGCTCTGAGAACTCTCTAAAAAGTCTTTCAAACAGCAGGGCTACCAGAACTTTTAACAGAGAAAGTTATAAAGCAGATAATGGATGAGAGCAGGTGAGGCAGAATCATGGTTGCTGCACTCAACCCTGTATCTGCATCTGGCAAGTAGCTCGAAGAATTAAGTATGTTACAGCCAAAGAAAGACTCCTGCAAGTTCTCAGTTTGCATTCCCCAGATCTGATCTTTGCAGCACTTTGACAGAAGCTGCCACGCTGCATTCAGCAGTGACTTCAAGCACAGAAGATGCTTTGGGTACTCAGGTGAGGACCTCACAGATGAGGCAAAGAGGTTGATATGAGAATAGTCCAGTCATGCAAAAAAAAAAAAAATACTGCTCTTTTAAATAAAGCCTCTTCTTTTTGTCAGGATCACAGCGTGTGAGACAGTTAATTATTTACACAGCTCTCAATACAGGACATTGGGGTTGTCTCACAACAAACATTAGAGCTTCTCAAGGAGATTTCCTGTTACAGCTCGTGGTCACTGCTAACCTGGACAGCCTTGGAGCTGTGAACCTGCCAGGTTAACTGATGCAGCTGTTCTGTCCTGACTCTCATTCTCCCCAGGCTTGCTGAGCAGAGAGATGTCTGTGAGCTGCAGCCCCATGCTACATTTGACAGCCTGAAATAAAAGGCTGTTCAGCTCAGTTTCAAAGGCTGTTTTTAATCTCCGCCAACTCCAACTGCCTAGAGTGAGGTGAGGAGACTAAGCTAATCATCTAGGCTCCCTCTGTAGAAGAGGAACAGAGATACCTCAAGAATGAGATTTAAAAGAGAATTTTATTTGGAACTCATGTAATGGAACAGGACAAGATGTCCTGTCCAAGTGCTTCTGTTGACTCGCAAGGAAACTTAGATTAAACCAGACGAGAAACCCAAGTTCTGGATGAATGTGAGACAGCTCCTGGTTATTTTGATATAGAATTGCTTAAGAGCAGCTGTAGGAGCACCCTTATAGACAGCATTAAGGATAATTCTTGCTTCTGGCAATTCACAAATTAAGCTAAACTAAAATCCCATTTCAGCTATAAAACTATTTTAAAAGATGCTTTTTGGGTTCATATTATACATCTTAATGGGAAAAGGGTGCCATATGGAGGGATTTCATTTTGTTAAGAGATACTCAGTGCTCTTATCTTCTTTATGTACTGCACAGAAATTAAAAGAAAACAATGCTTATATACTTTTTGCAAGCAATTTTCATTTTAAATACAGAAAACTTTATTAATAAAGCAATGGGATACTGAAATATTAAATGAGAGATCTGAGAGTAAAGGCTCTTTTAACTCAGTTAATACCATCTAGCTGTATGTGGTTATCTTGCATTTATTCATTTGCATATATGGACCATGGCACTTTAAAATGTCATGTATTATTTTCCAAGGATCATTTTCAAAGGGAAATTGTAATTTGCCAAATACAACTGCCATATAAAATAATAGCAAATGTAACCATAAGATAAAACTGCTGTCAAGTTGTTTACCAACTGTCCAGTACAATCAAACACGGTCTTGTGATTATTTTTTTGTTCTGTTTGAGAAAAAAAATTTATTTGACTTCCAAATCCAGGCTTTTGAATTCTGGGAGTTCGGAAGTGTTTTGTAGCCTCTATGCCCAAACAAAGTATTTTATGTGCTCAGAAGTGAATCTCATCAAACTCTCTGTGGCCAAGAACTGTCTGCTGGTACAATGGGGGAGAAACCCTTCAGTAAGGATGAGAGGAAGGAGCATTCCTCACTCTTCCTCACTTACAAAGTGGACCAAAGCATTCAGCTTTAGCTCACTCTTACTTACACAGAATGCTACTGCAAAAAAACCACGTACTTACCTAATATTTTGGTGATATCACCACTATCTGAGTGTTTCCTGCTTTATTTCCCACTTTCTATGTCCTAAACCACAAAATGTTTGTCTTTACTTCCAAAGCCCTTCCCCACCAAAGTGCCGCATTCTTAGGAGGAGTTCCCTACAGCCATTTGCAAAGCTGTCTCAATTATCTCATTTCAGATCCTGTCTTTGATATGCTGCTTATAGAAAACTCATAGCTGGCCTGCTGCTCTCCCTCGAACACCGACTTTTTGGCTGCCCAGTCCTGTCACATTGTTTCCTTATGCTCCCCCGTCTGTCTAGACCCATCTGTTGTCTCCTGTTTCATACTTAGATTATAAACTCTATGGCAGCAGAACAACCTCTTTGTTCTGAGTTCATTTAGTGCCTAAAACAATGCAGGCTTGACCCATGATTAAGGCTTCCCAGCACTAGAAAAAAAGCCCACAAAATAGCAAACATTCTAACAAATAACCCAGCTGGAGCGCCGGAAACAGATGCTGCCTTGCAGACATCACAACACAGAGGAATCAAATTCCACCAAAACTGAATTACTCAGCAATACTGGTCCATTTGATCATCACTGAAAAATAGCCTTCGTGTTTCTCTTGCTTTTCAATCTAGCTCACAGTTGTGGCTTTTAGCAGAATATTGTCTTTGAATAAAACTTGTCAAACTATTGCATTGTGTGATTAAGGTACCGGGGCTCTGCTTACTTTGTCTTGGCTCCTCTAAAGTAAGCAGGCTCAGAACCTCTGTTTCTCTCTTTTACCAGAAGTTGGAGTTTAAAACCAGTTTCCTTGAAGCCAACTTGGGTGCAAGGAGATGCTTGCTCACAGCTTCCTTGGTTTAAGGCATCAAAGGCTTCTGGTGTGTTTTACTGGGCTGTGACCTGTAGCTCATTCAAAAATCACAGAATATGCTGACTTGGAAGGGACCCCCAAGGATCATGGAGTCCAACTCCTGGCCCTGCACACCCCCAAGAGTCACACCATGCACCCATGATCATTGTCCAAAAGCTCTTTGAGCTCTGTCAGGCTTGGTGCTGTGACCCCTCTCCCCTGGCAGACTGTCCCAGTGCCCAGCCACCCTCTGGGGTAAGAACCTCCTTAGGAACAGCCTCAGCCTTGCCTGGGCCCTGCTCTCTCTGCTCCAGCTCCTGATCTGCTCTCTGTCCCCCTCTGGCCAGCTTGGATTCCAAGCCCAGCCCCGCAGGTTCCTCTGTCTAAATCCCCACACCAGTGCAAAGAATGCTCATGATCACCCAGCCAGCACTCTGCCATGTGAGAGGGGACACAAGGACCACGAAACCAGCAGATCCCAGAGGAAAACAAATCACCACACATGCCTCTGGATACAGCAAATGATGAATCCTACAGCATCTCCAAGGCTCCACGGATCTGAGTCCACTGGGACTGACCAACACAACAGGAGAAGGTCACAACGCTCACAGGTCCCTGCAGATTCTGGCAAGGGACACAGCGTGGTTATGTCCTCATTCCCATTTCAAGGCTGTCTGTATACAGAATTTGGGACAGAATTTCTCTTGTGGTTCTTGAAGTGCTGATTAGTTTAATTAACTTTTTCATGAAAGTAAAATAGGGCATAAATTTTAGCTGTATTCCTATGAGATTACTAACAGACTTCTTCAAGCACCTCTCTTTCATATTTTCAGGATTTTTGCTGATTTGATTACATAGAAGAGGTGGCAGCATGATGACTGCTAATTAGAACTCTCAGCTTATTATCAGTCCACATTTTTATAGGTTTCATATTAGCAGATCAATACAAAAACATAATGTGTGTACAGCTGCATTTACCTCTAAAACTCAAATCACTCTAGTTCATACATGTCACCTTTAAAATCTTTTAGCCTGAAGAGTTCCTATGAAAAAAGGAAAAAGGAATATAAGAAAATCCAAAACTTCAGCTCTAAAGGGAGGTTTTACTACAAATAAAATTTTATAACTCTAGTGATCAGGAATGTCCTTGAGCTGGGAATTTTTGATGATATCATTAACAAGCAGTGGCATTACTTCTACACAGACATCAGCCATAAATTATGCTTTACATACAGTCACTGCATATTTCCCAGGGATTCAGGGCCTCATCTAGGAGGTTCTGGAGATACTCAGCACCAATGGACTTCAGAATGAGCTGGGAATACTCAGCACTCTGTACTGCTATGACCACAAACCATAACTGTGCAGAGCATGCTGAAATAATCATGAGGTAAGTACCTGGTAATTTCTCTTTTCTAGCCAAAGTGCACATTACACGTTAATTACAGTTAAGCCACCTAAGCATAATTGTCAAGTATTCTACAGAAACATGCAATTTCTATGCAGATTGCATTTGGCTGAAAACTCCAAGAATCCACTGTGTTATTCTATCTCCATGTATATGTGGACAATGCAAACCAAGCTATTAACAAACCAAATAACCCTGAAAGAACATTTCATTTTTATTGCTGCCACAAACTCACCTTTTAAGAATGACAAAGTAGCTTAAAGTATGGAAAATAGTAGATTATGAAGGACATAAGGATACATTTCTTTATCTGACAAGCAAGAAGCCAATGCCAATACTCTGGTTTCCCATCAGTTATTTCTGAATTTTACAATAAAATGGTAATGATATATCCAGGTGGCAAAAATTCTGTTTTAACAGCTGCATCAACTGTACAAAACTCAAAAGCAGCATCTTAACAGATTAACAGCTCTCCATAATATTATATTTGTAGCATGCAATTTGTTCCCAGTGATAATTAGGTATTTAGAGACACAACTAATTAGAGAAAAATGACTGGATGATTTTTCATTTGCTCAGAAATCTACAGTCAGAAATGAAGATCCGCTATGGGGATTAATGTAACTCTGGTGCTAGAATTAGTGTCAGAAAGATAAGAGAAAATGTGGTTTAAACTATGTGGATGGTAAAATACTGTACCTACACAGACCCCCACACTGTCAATATGTGCATTGATACACTCCCCTGCAAATGGAACCATTCTGTTCCTAATATGCACTTCATAAGTGTGAGTGCTGAGGAGGGGAATATACAAGATTTAGTAAAAGATGGAGCAGAATAGTTTTTCTTCCATTAAATAGATCTTTCCCAGTCTAATTTGGGATAACAGATAAAAGATTCAAGGCATCATTAGTCTCGAAGGCATTTGCTTCCTCTTATTTTCACATCCTAACTGCAGGACTCTATCTCTGTTTGCCTTTGCTGCTGCATTGCCTGTCACTAAAATGCATCTTTAACTGTATATAATTTTTCCTCTGGATTTTATTTACCCTGTCACTCACCAGCTAGATTCATATAAGTATACCTCAAGCTACTGGAAAAGAGCATTCTCCACATTCACTACTAATATCATTCCACAGATTGAGTGGAGTGCTTTATGAGAGATGCTGCTATCATCCAAAGACAAATCATGTCCATGACATATTCAGCCTGCTTTTACCCAGGGCCTAAAGTCATACATCTACAGCACTAAAATGTTTAAACTGGCCCTGCAGCATTCTTCTTCTGGGGAATTGACAGTTCTTTTTGTGCAGCAAGAGAAAGCTCCTCATTTCCTCAATTCCAGGTGTACATGCATGCCTTTTCACACACACATCCCCCAGCCTTAAATGTGCATCCAACAGCATTCACATTCAGAAGAAACCCTTATGATATATGTGAGTGGCAAGAGCAAACATCCAGACATTGCAGCTGTTTGTTCAAAAATAATTTTGTCCTTATGGTCCAGCCTGTGCAATGAACATTGCAGGTGTTCTGCAGAAACACACAACAATATCACACTGCTGAAGGCTGCACCACAATGCACTCACCCAGGGGAGGGGAATAAAGACAAATCTTGCAAACCATTACTTGCCAAAACTTGGCTTTCTAGTTTCATTTATTTCCTCTTAAAATAACCTTTGAAGCAATTCTTCTCCCCCTCCCCATTTTTCTGTTTGTTTGCTTTAATGAATAGACTTTAAAGGTTTGCTAGCTCAGATGCAATGTTCTCCCCAGTGCCCTACTGCTTGATATTGGACAAATCAGCTGCATCACACAACTCTTACACTTTATGTTCAGGACCAAATATATCAATGTCAGCAATAATCCCATGGGTGAAAATTATCTTTTCTATGGCCTCCTGGGTGTGGCAAAGGGATAATGCTCCGTGACAGGTCTGGAGGGCGTGGCTGAGGAGCAGGACCTTGACTCTTCCTCCTCTTTTCCCACTGCTCCAGCAGCACCAACACTTCTCTGTGCAGCTGCTCTGGTTAGCAGCCTGGACCTGAATCCTTAAAGCTGCTTGAGTTCAACTATTATTTTGGCCTGCTGCCAGTTTTTCCTATGAAATACAACTAAAAGAAAGAAAATTGTAATGTTCTGCAGTTTATGAGTCCACCAAACTGGACTGAATTTAAAGAAATGGCATTTCTTCAGTTCAAGGTTGGATTTTTTTGTTGTTTTGTTTTTTGTTTTTTGTTTTTTTTTTTTTATCGTGACCAGATTTAAAACTGTGCTGTAAACAACAGAAGTGTTAGAAATTGCCTTTAAATGTAAACATATTTTTCTGCAAAAATCTTTCTTTCCACTGTGCTGGGAAACTTAGCAGATAAACCTAAGGTTGTCTGAATATGTTTTGCATCTAACTACAGAAACACTTCAAAAACAAGGTTATAAATAGGAGGAATTGGCCACCCATATGACAGCAGTTACATTTAAACTTGTTAATTGCTTGAAATAGCTACAGACACAGACAACCTTGGGTATAGGTACTAATGCCTGATACACAGCCTGACTGAAACATTCATAGCATTAGAAAATAAATGTCTGCTTGGTATCTAAGCAATCAGAATTTAGGTACAAATAAACTAAATCATCTATTTTAAATAATGGATAATTCCCACAGCAGGTTCAGATCAGCAAAGTTCACAGCCAACGTGTTTCTGACCACTTATCCTGAGCATTTCTCTCAAGTCTCTAAATTGTACTGTTGCATATCTACAATTTCTTAATTTCCATCTAACTCCTATTTAAAAGACCAGCATCACAAAGCATTTCTATCCTTTCCTCACACTGTGGAAACTTATTGGCCAAGTTTCACAGGTCTTTATGTACAGTGAACAAAACTAAATCCTGCAGCACTTACATAATCAATGTTAAATATTTAATGATGTATCACAGTGATACATCACTGAATGACATTGGGGTAGGGTTTGTACAGAGAGATGGTATTAACCAGTAGATACATTTGAAAAAACACAGATTTTCTTAAACAGCACCATTTCTACAGATGTGAGCTTTCTAAAGAGAGGGTTCCCAAGCATGTAATATTCAGCCAACAAAAAACCATGACATTTTATGCTCAAGGATGCACATAGAAACAGGTTTAAAATACACTTAAATGTCTCAACATTTATAAAACATAACAAGTTATTTTGGGAGTAGCAAAAAGCATAGAAGGAATGGCACAATGATGTGGAAATAATTTCCAAAGCGTCTGCTTAAGAGCTCTTAAAACTTCGTAACTTATTTTTTAGGGCCGCACTTTCTATCATGTTCTCAAAAAATGCATGTGCAGTTATATGCAAAAGAAAGCTGTATTTGTGGGAAGAGCAGCTAACTCACTAACACCAAGTAACACCGTAAGAATCTTGTCTTCCCATTTAAATAATAAAAATAACTGCTTCCACAAGCAAAATGTCGTAAATTACATTTTCCCGTATGTTTACATGCAGCAGCATCTACCTCCTCAGAGGAGCAGTCATTTTCTTGTCATTTTCAAGAAATATGTCACACAGAAGTTGCACAATCTCTTGAATGTTATTTTCCATAATCACACCTTGAAGTGATTAAGGAAAGATTCCCTAAAAGTCTGGGGGAAGTCAGAATATTCTGTGCTGTCATATCAGCACAGCACTCTACATGCAGACAATGAACAATTAAATCTGCCCGTAAAGGAATGGTACATACTGTAAGGTTGACTTCATTTTCCATTTTTCCTTCTGGTTTTGTTGTTAAGAAATAGGAGAGGCATTCGCTTGAAAAATATTTGTGAGTGCAGAACAGCATCAGAAGTTTCTCTCCAATTAAATATTTCTCAATACAACCATCACATTGAATTTGAAAAAAAACTCACAACAACCTACCACTTTTGATTGCACTGCTACACTCATGGGCAACCTCACAGTTAAAAAAGCTGTCTGCTCTAACAATTTGATCCTGTTTCAGCATCTCAACCTTTAAATGGGGTATTTGTCTTTCCAGCCTCATCTAACAACCCCCTCTGACCGAATCAAGGAGAGATCCAGGAAATCAAACTGTAGCATATCTGTCTTTCTTTGTGCAGTTGGTGTCTGTGAGACTGCAGGCTTTTTTTTAATCTTGACTAATAGGAAATAAAATTGGCTCCAACTGTATCTAGAATGAAACAAGCTACAAGCAGACTTGCAACTTCAATCAGGTTCATTTCTTTCCATTTCAACCTCACCAGTCTGGAACAAGAAAACGTTATTACAGCATGCTCAGCCAGAGTTTACAAGAAAGGCACATAACTGTGGAGACAAAATCAGCCAGCTCTTTCATTCATGGCTGGTCAGGTCATAAAAGGAGTACAATTCACAGCCTTGTTTCCAAAACAAAGAACATGCTAAAGTAGGATTCCAGATAATGAATAGTCTGCTCCTATTTCTTTAATAGAGATCTATTCCTCTACACAAATTGTTTGGCTTGAAATGCTGAAAATGCTTTGAACAGGAAAAAATGTTTCCTTTTCAAGGTCTGGCAAAACAGCATTCCAGTTTGTAGGAAGATGGCATAAGTGGCATCCAAGAGCCAAGATTAGAATGTACTTTATGAAGCATTGCCAATAAGGTAACATCCCCACCTTTTTAAAGTTTTTTCATTTCCTAATAGTTGATTTCTTGAGAAATCAATATTCCCTTTTCTTCCCTATATTTGGAGAGTGCTTACAACTACTGATTTGAAGTTGAGGCTTTTATTCACTACTGATTTTTCAATGAGCCCTTTGTATTGCAATCCAAAAGATATAAATAATACCAAAAGGAAAACAAAGCCAACCAACAGCTAAGAGCTCATAACTGGAAGTCATGCTCAGTTCAATCTCACAAGTAAAAAGCAGGTTCCATCCTTAGATATGGATCTCCTCTTCATCCACAGATCATTTCCATCTGATTATGAGCTTGGCACTCTCTGATATGACTGTGGCATTTTTTCTATTTCATTCTAATAGAAAATACATTACAAGAACCACAACAGCCCCCACCAACTTCCCAATTTGCTAGCATTTTGTCTAGGATCATTAAGGAACGAGTGGAAGCAGCTCACTCCAAAGGGAGCAGGCACTCCAGTGAGCCCTGCTGGGAAAACTGCACCCAGTCCTGCCAGAGCTCAGCTGAGTAAACAAAGGTTCAGCTCCCACAGCAAGAAATGCAGCATTACAATTCAAGCATGCCATTTGATATCAAAAGGAAAATAATTTGGGTAAGCAAAGTGTCTCAACTTTTGCTTTTCAAAGTGTAAAAGGGAATGCATACAGTGGCTACTGAGATTAGGTAGGGAAATTTGAAGAGGAGAAGGTAACAACTATATTTTATCAAAAGTACCCAAGCAACATAGCACAAGGTAACCCAGCCAGGTACTGGGATGAAAAGGATGTATTGAAAACATGGAACAAACACCTAGAGAAACAGGCAGAAATAATTTGTTTTATGAAGTTTCTTGAGACTTTTCTAAGACCTTTCTGTCTTAATGGCACTGGTATCACGTAGGGATGCAATTCCTCACATGGAATAGGATCTGGAAGTATATACAGAGATTTCAGTGTGGCCATAGCACAATATTTTACTTCTGAAAAAGAAAGCTAATAATTTTTCTCAGTATATGGTGAATTTGCACACTTTAACTATTCATACAGGCTGCACTGCAACTGGCAAGCAAATATCTTTTGATTTGAATTAATATTTTCAATCATAATTGCTTTGTTAATTTATGGACAGTGTCCATGCTCAGCTTTAATTTATGTTATTTTTGTAGCACTGGTGAGTGTGAAAAGGAACAACAATTTTCTTAAAACTCTCTTAGTCCGCTACAGGAGTATGATTGAAGGGACATCAACTTTCATTAGAACACCTGAAATAGGTTAAAAAACCACTCACAAGTACACCCATAAAGTGTTTAGAAGATGAGCTTGGGAACTAATCTCATAATTTTGAGGTGTCTAGACATCTTTCATCTACTGAAAGTACTAATTTGATCTGAGAGCTCTCCTTTTCATTTGGATAAACTCACATGAACTTAATTCAGGACTGAGAACTAGAATATGTAATGTATATTATTTTTTTGGTAGCTGTGAATCTTTGTCCTTTGTGGACTGTAAGTTCACTCTGCTGCACTGGGGTGTTCTAGTAACACCTTTATGTATCTCTACAAATAAATGCACTTGGAACATTTGAGGATATAAAAGCACAGGATACATGGAATGTAATTACAAGGAGCAGGGCACTGCTGAAGTGAAATATTCCATGTTGACTGTATCTCCTAGAAATTTACTGTCCTTCTATCAGTCCAGCTTGATGGCCAAGTGACAGTTACAGGCTTTGTGTAGCAATCCCTCAGACACTCCAGATTAGCATTTCCATGCTTCCAAACTAGCATTTGCTAGCATGGCCATGCTTGGGCATTTTGGGTAGGATCTGATGAGGGAATTGCTGCCCAGCACCCCTCAGAACTGCTGAGTGGGATTTGACAGTGTAATTGGTACAAAGGATGGAGCTGCCTCTTCCTTGGGCTTTGTGTCAGGATGTCCTGTGCTATCAGCTGATGGAAACTCCCTGGGACTTGGGCTGCACATTCTGAGTGGGACAGGCTGTGACCGTGGCCGTGGTTGTTGGTTGTTACAACCTTCACTCTCTAATCCTGCTGTAGGCATTTGTCTCATTTGGGATATAAAACCCCGTGTGTCTTGAATTTTTCATAGGGTCTGTCACAGGCCAGAAGTGCAAAGTGTCCTCCCGTAAGTGTAGAAAAATTGCCTGTGCTGAAGATGGTAAAAGAAAATTCTGTATCCTGTGAAAAAACCTGAATCTTAAATGCTTGACATGTTTTCTGATTGTTTATTTGACTATCTGGAATATTTTCATGTACCTACCATCAAAGAAAAAACCAATAATTTATGATGAGAAGATGCAGGAGAATGGTGCTTTCTGAAAATCTGTTTTCATATCACTATTGATCAATGGAGAAGAATCAGAAAAAGCATCACTGAAGCATAATATCAGGGAAACATCATTTGAATAAAGCTCCAGTTGCCCAACAACAAGTAGTGAAAGTTTATTACAGAATTTCTTAGTATTATCCTGACAGAATAAATTATCAGATTATAAACTTATATGAGATTCTTAGGGGACAATATTTATCCCACAGTTAAGGATTACTTGAATAATTTACAAATTCCCTTGTGAATGAATTATGCATCCTTGTAAGCAAAACAAACATCACCCACCCTAAATTGCCACGCACCACCTCTGCTGGGATGCAGCCTCACTTGCTTCCTGAGACAAATTTCTCTTCATTAATAGGAATTTTCATTGCACCTTGCTACAAAGTGCCACAACCCTACAGGAAAAAATAACTGATCCCTGCTGGCTGAGTGTACCAGACGTGAATCATTGACTCCACTGTGGATGGGAAGAGATGGGCATGTGTGTGGGAAGAAGGAATTAAAGCTCAGGGCCAAGATCTCTGCAGGAAAACCTAAAAATAGCCAAACTTAGAAGAAGCATGGAGTAAGCTTTCTGGTTTCAGTGTCAAGTCACTTAGTAAAATTAAGATTTGGAAAGGAGAAAATCAGAATCAACCACAGCTTTGATTTTCCTGTTACTCTACAGATCCTGCATATTGCCCAAGTTCAGAATTACAGTGTCCCATATCACACACCTCTCATTTTAGGAATGCCAGCCTTTGACTACAGCAGACAGCAGTAATTAACAGTGTAGGAAGGAAGGATATTGTGCATATATAAAGGGCAAATTGAAGAAGAGGCTGAAAGACAAGGTGGTACTCTAAAAAAAAAGCTGCTGAATGATTGGTATAATTTGAGTAACATTTTCTTGTAAAAGACTCAGTTTGCCACTCCATCCCTCAGTATTCTACCCTCCTGCTGCACCTGTCTTTGCACAGGCATAATCTAGAGGACTAATCCAAAGCAATCAGGTCTGGAAAACACAACCTTCACCAGTTTGGATGAACTGGGATTATTTTGATATAGAAAAAAGGTGATAGAGTGTAAGCAGAAAAATATAAATGTCTGCAGAGAAAAGGAAGGAAGCAAATAATCTTTTTTTCCGTGCTCATTTTGGCCATGATAAAAGTAATGGGCTTAAGCCATAGCAGAGGAAATTTAGGTTGACCATTAGGAAAGCTTTTCTAACAGGAATACATGGGGCAAAAAAAATTTCCTAGGTAAGGATCAGAAAGTCCATTTTTGTACGCTTTTATGAACAGGTTAGACAAACATCTGCCAGAAATAGTTTACATGCAGCTGATACTGCCATGAACAGGGGACATGGGAGTAAATGATCTCTAAAAGTCCTTTCCAGCCTTATTTTTTTTATGATTCTGTAATCAACTTTGAAAGGAGCTTGGCATCACTCCTGCTGAAAATAACGGGAGATTGCAGAGTGTTCCAGATTTCCTCCAGTACAAACCAAGGTGGAACTGTGTGCATTTCAGTGCAGGGAAGTGGGACCTCGAGCTCCAGTAGCTGCAAGAAAGGTGGTAATTTATACCTAACTGCATTTGTCACACTCAGTATCTTGCATTGCCAAGGTCTTTAAAAAGCAGAAGAAATTTGATGCCTCTTTCAGACCATTCTTCAGATTCTGTTCTGAATTGAAGCTGATGAGTAGCTGATAATGTTTCTTAGGTGGATGAGTAACTGCTTTTAATGCACTGTTTCACGTAAATTAGAGCTTTCTCTACTCTAAATATTATTCCAAGCATATATTCTTAAATCATCAGAAAACAGTAAATTAAATTATAGATTTTAATTTTAATCTAAGGCACCATTTAAAGCTACACATAATTATTCTCCTATATCAGTCAGGATAATGCTCTGACACAGCTCAGGATGTGGGTCCCTGTGCTGTCAGCCATGGATTGCTGTTTTCTTAAAAACAACCCCTCACTATTTTCATCCTCTACATATACAAATGCAAATATAATTTATTCAGAGGTTATTTCTTCAGCATTCAAATTTGAAATTTAATAATTACAATCTCCAGAAATTGTGAAGAAAATTTCATCTGAAGTTCACATTTATACTTAGATAATTTTTTACTTTATGACCAGCATTCTTTTGTTGCTTCCCCGGGAAAAGATGCAACCTATTCTTGAATTTAATGTGTTACTCTGTAATAGTTTGTAGTGTAACTTGTTACACCTTTTGAATGTTGATACATTTTCAGGTAACCAAAATATCCCTACAAAAACTTCATAGTGTACTCCCAGCTGCAATGTGCTATCAAAGATTCTTTATCTATTCCGTCATGATGACTAATCAGTATTTCTGCATTGTGGACAAAGATTCCTGCATGAGTATGTTTGACAGGAATCATTTATCTGCAGAAAGAATAACAGATTAATCTGCTCTTCCCTGAGGAAAAAAAAAAAACCAAACCCAAACAATTAAACAGAACAACAGAATATGTTACATATTTAGGTACTGATCTGAAATTTCATCAACAAATAGTGAAGAAGAGTCCTTATCCTTAACTCAAACATTTCTGCTGAGGCAATGCAGGGGTCTGGAAATTAATGAATGGTATTATGCACTAAACCATGCTATGAACTGCTGTTTGGATTTTTTTTCTATTGTACTTACAACAATGAGTCTGAGAACAACCCAAACATTGTTCATTTATTCCCACAACATCCTCACAAAGTAGCATTCCCATTTTACAGAGAGCATAGAGAAAGACCACGTATCCACAAACACACGGGGGTGCTGTTAGCAGAACAAGGGCTAAAGTCTACCCTGGGTGCAAATTCCAGTAGGTGCAAGTCCCCACAAGGATCTTCTCACTTTTTGATATGATTAACTACAATCAGCCACCTAAAACTTTCACCTCCAGTCAGTGAAACTGTTTCACTACAGAGCAGATTCTGCTGAACCCACCAAATTCACGTTGTGTGAATCTGAGCCTAAGGAGGCAGCTCCAGCTGCAAACACTCAGGAAGGGGAAGGGTTGTGGGGGAACGGACAACACAAGCCTGAAGCAGTTTTGTACCTGGAAAAGTGCCCTGAATGATGCTCCCAGGGACAAGTCTGAAAGCCTTGAACTGCAGCTACGGGTTTCATGCTGCTCCATCACTGTCAGAGGGCGAGGATAAGGAGGGTTCCCCTTTGATCACTGCAATCCAACTATTCTGCCTTCCAGGGCTTGCCCCGTGGCAAGGCACCAGATATTTTACATCCCACTTAGAGTCAGATGCACTCAGAAGAAGCTGAGGACACTGAGTACTTGATAGAAGACACTTCAGACTGTATCACTGAGTCGTGAATTGTAAGTAATAAATATATATAAATAGTACAAATTAAGATAGATAGATAGATACATTGTCATTCTAAACTTTCCTTGATTATTTCATGTTGAGTCACTCTCAACCCTAAATATAGTTTGCCACTGTCATTTTCTTTTTAATTTTTCCTTTACACCCTAGCATGTTTTGAGCACTCAAGATAACTTTCTTGAAATTACTTAAAGTGACAAGAGTCTTTTTCAGCCACTGCTCAGATCCAGGAGCTTAGGAATTTGCTTAGGAATTTGGAGGATTCACTTAATACTGATGTTTTTCAGACCCAACCATTTTGAAATAGTAGGTTTATAAAGAGGGATTATTTTAGAAGTGATTCACATACATGTACTAGTTTAAAATGTCCCTTATTTGGATGGATTATTTTGTCTGTCCTTTTCCCATATTAACAAGCTATCAGTCATTGTCAAGCTCATTTTCAGTATGAAAAATATATGCAGTTTAGTGAGTGACTCACTTGCCAGGTTAAATAACATTCACAGAAGCCTAATTTCATCTCATGTTATATTTTACTTATTTTCATTTTTAAAATAGATTTAACTCATCCTTGGATTTTTAGTTTGGAACTATTTTAAAATAATTTTTTTCAACAGCTTGGTTTTATTTTATGAACCTGCTAATTTTGTATGCCCAAACTGATTCCTTCTCATTGTTTCTGCAGCACTTCATATTTACTGTATTTTTAAGAAAGAGCAGAAGAAAAATCAACTTCCAACCTTTTTCCAACCTTTTTTTTGTTGTTGTTGTTGCTGTTGTTGTTATTTTTTAACCTAAGGAATTGCAGATGTGATATGAGAGAAACCCACCCATCTAGGGCTAGTACAGAGTGTTGAACCCTACAGAAATTTTTGAAGTAGCTCTGCAGTCAGTCATGATTCATGGGGCTGTACAAGTTCTGACAGCCTTGCTGGGCTCCAAATCATTCCCAAAACAGCTTTTGGTGGCTTCCACGCTGTTCCCCATTTCATGTCCCACAAAGACTTACTCATCTGGACTCACCATGTAGCTGGTGCTGTGTGCAGGCACAGAGCCAAACTCAGATGCCAAAGGATGGTGCAGGGAGATGCAGAACTCAGCCCTGTAGCACTGACCTGGATCTGCTGTACCCTACGTGACAGGAGCTGACATGTGGATCTCTCTGGAATTCCCTATACCCTCAGTTCCAAAATGATGAAGCAGAACTATATAAATATGAGGAGTTGAGAATTTATCACAGTAAGAGATTTGTCATAACAAGCTACAGCCCTTCTCTAACAATAGTGACCTAATTAACACAAAGCCAGGGCTCTCAGCTACCTGTGGGTGCTCTGAGTTAATATCTCTGCTGGGCTCAGATTAATTCCTTCAAAAGGACTCAAAGAATGTCTGAAGAGGGTGTAAAATTCTGAACACTGAAATTTCCAGTGATTTCACTGTGACAGAGCAGTTCATCCACAAACAGAAAGGATGTGGGCAATAAATGAGTTCACTGTTGCAAACTCCTGCTTGCTACAGGGACTAAAGTATCCCTTTAAGATGTATTTCCTCATTTTGCTATTCAGGGTTACTAACGGAAAAATCTGAACTTTAAACCTTATTTCTTTTTGTTTGTACTTACAACAGCAATTGAATACATAGAGCACGAGAGGAGTTCATGCCCCATCCCTCATCTTAAAAATGTATTATACTTACTAATAATATTAGTTCATTTGTGCCCATAAGCTTTAAAGCCTTCTACAATAGTTGTGCAATATTGATTGAAAGGGGTTAGATCAAATTATTCCAGAAACTGAGCAGCTCCAAACTTTTAAGAGCTACTTTTAAGTAAGAACCATCCCTATCATGCTTTTAAACTGCTAACAACAGAAAGCCCTGACATTCTTCTGTCAACATTTTCCTGAACCACAAATTGCTCATGCATTAGAAATTCACTTGAAATGGCATAAAAAGGCTGTGAAGTAAATGTATTCCTGCAGCCTGGGTCTGCAAGCCAGTGTAATTTCAGAAAACACCATACAGGCTGTAAAGACAGCAGATGCAAGGACTGAATTTAACTACATATGATAACTCAATTTATTTTCTCTGTAGTCTAGTAACTCAATAAGTCTTTAGCAGTTTTGTAAATAAACAGATGGATGCCATCAAAAGCCAAAGAATGATAAATCTGATTGGTCTCTGTATAATTTTGGACAGCTTTATCCCAAAAATAGGCAGTGGAAACATCTCACTCCAAGAGTGTGATAAAATAAACATAGGAAGGTAGATTATGGGCAATGGCACTGTCCCAGTAATGAATGAAACTTTCCATGATGCCAGGACTAAGAATCAGGACAAATCTCAATGTAATTCTTTTTAGTTGAAGATTGACTTCTGTTGATTAAAGAAAAAAATCTGCTTTTCCAGGGATTCAATGTTAGAGTAAGGAGAAATAGGTGATGGGACCACTGCTGAAAGATTTAATTCATATAGAACTTTAACTTTGAAAGGTTTATGGTTCTAATTTAGCTGTAAGCCATCTGCTCCAACATAGAATGTGTTGACTGAATATAAAACCAGACCACCAATTTCACACAGGAAGGACACTTATCATCATCCAGTGTGCCACTGCACGGGGATTTTTTCACTGTACCTAATTCTGCACCTCTAACTAAACATCTGTTGAATTCTCAAAGTTTAACAGCATGGAATTTCAAGAGGTGCTCTGTTAGGTTGAGGTGTACCTTCACATGGGCCCTGCTGCTGCCCATTTTCCACATAAGAAACACTGTGTCTTCCTGCTAGGATGAGGAGAACAAGATGCTGCTTTACAGCACTCTCTGATCATCAATGGTTCCACTTGTGTAAAATAAATCACACTATTAAAAGATTTTTTTCCCATAAGATTTCCATTGAAAACAACATAAGTATTGTATAACTTCTCTCAGCAAAATTCTGAAGTGAGAACTTCCCATGTTTGTTAGCTGCCTTCATAATTTTTTTTCTTTTCCTTTCCTTTGTCAATGTCTGTATCATTCATGTCAAAAGAAGAAAAGCACGCTATGATTTCTTTCAACCAGGGAAAGTTTAGCCTTGCAAAGGGCCTAAGGCTCTGCCTGAGAGACAATCAAATTTGAAGACCTAAGATTACAGCTTTTTTAAATTCAGAAAGCTTATGAAAATGGCTAAAATGCATCAAGCAACAAAGTAGGCTGCCATTTGCAGGCAAAGACATGTAAGAGCCAAATAAGAACTGTCAAAAGTCAGGATGGGTTACACCTTGCAAAGGTTTAGTACAACAAACACTCAAGGATTTTCACTGTCTATAACTAAGAGACCAAACCAGGACAGAGTGGTTACATAGGAAGAATGAAGCAGAGATCAAGTATTTTCTAGATACTGTCCCAGCAGTGAATGTGAAGGTTTTCAAGGAGGGAGATAAACATTATCTCAAAGAGGGTACCATCAATATGGATAATGGAATGAGGACATGGAAACAGAAGAAACAGGAGTTTTATGAAATGACATTAGGGTAATGAGAATACTAATTCTGCAAGAATACCAGAAAACAAAGGCTGGTAACAGAGAAATTTAATAATCTGTCATGTCAGATGCATTCAAATTGAGAACAGTAACTGCTGTTTCTTTCAAACTAAATATTGTCTAGAGTCAAGGAAAAATATATTCAGTTATTTACTGGTCTATTAATCAGACTCTGCTATGAGGTACTTTGCTAGAAGGAATAATTAAAGGCAGGTAAATGGAAAACAGGCCAAAATGCAACAACATTTCATCAAAGATTGTGCAAGAATCCCCTGAAAGTTTTCTACAATAAGTTAGATTATTTTCTGGGAGAGAACATGAAGAATATTTTCTAGATTTCTGAAATCTTATAATGTGAGAATTTATCAACAGGTAAATTATCAAAAGAGAAGATAGAGGGGTTATGGAGAGTGAATAATGGCATGAAGGAGAGAAAACAAATAATAGCTTTGGAGAGAAAGAAGGCTGATGAAGATGTATCATGGAAACAAGAGTCATACTTTTTGTTGCTCATTTTTGTTTTCATTAAAGAGCTTGGCATTAATGTAATTAAATTCAATCATGGCAAACATCACTATGTATCATCAATACAGAGAAGGCTTAGAATATAATCCAGAAAGGAATGCATGACCCCAAGAATTTGAAGAATATACATGTACTCAGATGGAACAGCAAAATTAAAAGCCATGAAACTTATACTCTAAAAGTTTACAGTTCAAGGAAGAAAATAAGTTGGCTGCAGAAATATCAAGTTGGAAAGGGGGGAAAGATGTTTTTAAAAAGCAAATGTTAAAAGGAATACAGCAACAAAATGTTAATGCCACTGGGCAATGCCAGATGGGCCTTCACATGGCACTTTGAGTACAAACCTGGTCATGCAAGGTAAAAAGAGATGAACTGAGGCTAAAACTGGGACAAAGCACTACAAAGGTGTTCAGAAGACTGAAGAACAGCTTTAGAGCAGACCTCATTTGCCTTGGCAAAATGAAGGTGGGACAAGATCCGATTGCTGTGTAAAAACACTGCGGGTGATGGATGAAAATAGCAGAGCCCCAAGTACTGCAGCTGGTGGTGAGCAGGCAGCTCTGGCTGAGGGATGGTGTTTCTGTCCAGGTTAGAGCCTTTGATCTGAAGGTTTGGATCTGTTTGTGGCCAGAAGCTTTGGACCATGAGCATTCATCATTGCTGCTCCATTCCCATGACAGCGGGAGAGAGGAAACCACTAAATTGTCACCTGGATGCAACCTGACAACAGCTCAGAGAACCTCCCCACACAGGGGAAGAGATGGATGTGGCTGCACTTCACAGAGTTCACAATTTTACAGAATTTTACACCCCCTTCAGACATTCTCTCAGTTCCCTTTATGCGATTAAAGCTGCAAAAACCCCAAAAGAAAAAAGTATTTCTAATACTCTCGAGAAACAGTGACAGTTTTGGATTGAAAAATCTTTAACTAGTTGTCAAAGAAATGTTCACAGTACTTAACAGTTTTTATTAATATGTCTCATTTTATTGAGTCCCTCTAGGGCAGCAAATCCAATGATAAAGTTGTAAAACAACCATCTCCACCTCCTCCATTCTCCTGCTCTCTCTTTTTTTTTCCTAACCTTTTTCCTTTTTCAGCTGATGGCTCCACAGCATGCAGGTTTTACCGTCCAATCAATACTTTACTTTTGCCAAGATGTGTGGAAAACACATTGCTAACATTATACTGCATGTTCTTCATATTAAAATGTTTATGTCCTTTCCAAGCATATTCTTCAGAATTTAAAGGAATCAAGTTTCTATGGCTAGAATGATGTAAAAGCTATCTCATTACATAACCACCAAAAATTCTGTAAAAGAGCAGACAAAATCAATACTTCATTCTTCATCACTTACAAAGCCTTCTATGCTAAGAACCTCTGTACTTTTCAGGTAGAATTTATCCTGCACGTTGCAGAAGTAGCTGCTCTGGGTTTGGGCTGGAGTAGGGGTGGTGGTGGCTAGCAGGTCTTATTATCTACTTTGTTTTTGCTATTGCCATAAATATTTTTTAAGTAATCATCAGCACCATCTGCCACTTACCACTGTGTTCTTTTCACAGTGTCAATACTATAAACACAGTCTGCTCCCTCATTTGATGCAGTGCACAAGGATGGAATTAGGCAGAAAATAGTCACTCCAAAAATAGGCCTTACTGCTCAAAAGGAAGCAACTCCTTCAGTAAAATTATCTTGGGAAGAGATGATTTTAGTTTACACCAAGTCTTAGAGCTATTTTGTTAAGCATCTCCAGCTAACTGAAAAGAACCCTGGATTTTACAGTCTCTCGGTAAGTTGAAGATACTGCTTAATATACTAATTAGGAGTTTAGCTTTAGTTGTAGTCATTAAAACTCTTATAAAGGCTATTTTGATTTTCTCCCACAATGTTAATGTTTTCTATTTTTTTTTTTTTGAGTATTTAAGTGGCATCATGTTGGTAACTAATATGGAGTATCCCCCAACACAATTACCAAAATTACATTTCTATACAAAATGCTCTAGTTATGCCTTAGATTAGAGAGAAAGATTAAACCCAGTCTTTGCAGAGTCTAAACAGTAAAAGGAAACTCAAATATTTCTGTTCCCTACTGAGTCTTTTATAATATTCCAGCTTATCTGTAGAGCTTCTGGTCGAATTAACATGACTGTGCAACTTTGCATAATAAATAAAATGTCTGACTCACCCCTGTATTTTAACACAAGTTCTAGACATCCACACTGGTTTTGTGTAGTACAGAGTTTCACTTATTTCCAGTTGCATGTTGGAACTTCAGAGGAAATAAGAGAACTGAGATTTTTTTTGTTTGGATATTTCATGATTTGAAAAATCTTGCTATTCATAATGGGGGAAGGTGTCTCTTCTAGAGGTGTTGTACAGTTACTTTTGCTCAGTTTTTCATAATGTTTTCTCTATTTATGCCACTTTATCCTACCTAAACAGTACTGTTAGATTAGAAAAACAAAATATACTTTGGTGAATCAATGTCAATAAAACAGCAAATAATGAAAGTAAGCCAATATTCTTCCTCAAAAATTACAAAGGAGAGACAACATTCAATTTGAGAAGTGTATTGCTACGGAACAAAGAACAGGATGATGCACAGAAATACATTTGCTTAACTAAAAAGTAGGACATTCCTTTGTAGGGCCTGATAAGCCAGCTAGGAAAAACAGAATGCAGAACTATGTTTGTTCTTATCTTGACATCTATCATTTTTCAGAGTTGCTTTTTCCTTTCGCAACATCAATTTTGGGTTTCTTTTTCAGGTGTTTAGGAATTTAAATAATCAGTTGTGAATATCTTCTCGTTTCTATGTCTACCCTCACTTTTCTTCTTGCCACTTTCAGTATTCACAGTTTTTCTCCACTAAAGCAGAGATTCAACCCTCCTCTGTGTGTCTTAATGACAGTGTATTTTCTGCTACATCTTTTACTTATATTTTTCTACAGGAAAATCTATACTCATCCTTGTAGCACTGCTGACTTTATTGGGTTATTTTGCACTGGACTGTGCAAAGGAATGTGTTTGTAGCAGGTAGAAATTCATGAGACTTACATGCCCCAGTCTGTCTGCAACCAGTTCTGCATACTGAGATAGGTACACATACGAAGCCATTCTACAAATGAAAAGCCATAAACTACAGTTTTGTTTCCAAGGGTCAGAAAAATTGAGCAATATAATTAAATATAATACTCTATAAAAACTATTAGTTAATTCATATTTATGTTAATGTGCCTCTTAGGATATGCATTACGTTTTTTTGTATTTTAATCAGAGAAAATTATAAATACAATCAGGAAAGCCTTGTTACTGTTTTCAACCAGAGCTAATTGTCTTGTAGAACACTTAATGAGTCATTATTCATTATGATGGTGAGGACAGGGAAGGCAGATGGCATGGTAGTTTTATTGATTCTGTGATCCTACTGTAGCTTGCTGATTAAGTAGGATTGAACACCACAGTAAGCATGGAAGAATTACACAAAATTCTGGTTTGAGCCAAGGATATCAGACAGGAACTTTCAGATATCACTGTTCAGAGGCCTGCCATCCTAATTTGTACTTACAACCACTGAATATTGCACACAGTCTTCCATTTCAAATTCCATTTCATTTCCAAGTGTTATCTTATGAGTTAAGTTAGATTCACCTCATCCAGTCATAGTCATGGAGGTGTTAAAGATCTGCTAAAGTTTAACAGAGACACTCATTTGTGCACATCTGCAGAGATCATTCAGCTCACTGCCTCAACAAGGAATTTCCTCTGCTGGGTGCTCTGTCACTTTTACCCTCTTGGTAGATAGGCAAGTGCTGCTGTGTGAAAGTAAAATAACCTGTAAATAATTCAGAAATTACACCCCTTGATTCTGAATTGTTTTGAAATGGTTTAATGTTCTCATTTCTCTTTGTGCTTTACAGCACAAAGTGGCCTTATCCCAGAATGATGCAAACGTTGTTTTATAAACTTATTGTACAATAACTCAATACCTCAAAGCATGGGATTTAGTTGGTTTAGTAGTAATGATGACATGGTCACAGTTCTTTTAACAGAATTTATCACATTACCAGCCTATTCTTTCTGTAGTGCCCAATATATCACCAGAACTGTATGAAGACCTTGAAGGAGTTATTCTTGGGCCTTCCACTGGTGATAATTCATAGGCACTTTTTTCTGCATTAAGTTATATATTATCCTCCTTTTTTTGGTCTAACTTGTTTTGTTCAATCCCCTTTGTGATGTAGAATTCAGCTCTTTCTAGAGAACTGGTTGCAGCTGCTCTCATTATTATATCTGCTTTGATATTAAGAAGAGTTTAAGCTATTTAAATCATGGGGTCAGACACTACAGCAATAAAAGATGATCTCTAGCTTCCAGTGTATCACAAAACTTGTAAGCCAAATATGAACTACACTGATGCACCTGTACTGACAGACATGTGAACCCTACAGACAACTGCTATTTTTGTGGACCCTCTAATTTTATTCTGATAACACAGGTACAATGCAGAGAATGAGATCATTGAAGAATGAAGAAAGCACACATTCTGTCAGTCAATCCAAACTGAGAAATTTAACTTAATGTTTTGCATTGATCATTCTAATTTATACTTTGTCTCTAATTTCTTCCACTTAAAAACAATTACTTCAGTTACTTCAGAGAAGTATAATTGAATTGTTAGCTTACCCCCAAAAGAAAATGTAAGGTCTGCTGTGAAACACCTAACCTACCATGATGGCAACATTTTGTGGCTTTCCAGATTTTCAGGATATTTAATTCTACAAATAGCTGCTTCATTGAAAAAAATCCCTTTTTAAAAGACAAATCACAATGGCTAGTGTTCCTATTTTTGCAATAAATTCAGTTCTATCAGTATTTTGACTGAGTGTACGTGATCAATCTGTATAAAATCTATCTTAAATCACAGATTAATTTTAAGCAGTTTAACTTTTTAACTTACAGAATTAATACTGGCTGCTAAACAATGTTGTTGAAAGTCTGTACAGTTGTATTTTCTGCAGGAAGCTGAGAACACACAGATCTGCCCTGGGACATATGGTCTCTCCTAGAGAAGTTTTTTGCCATGCATAGCCTTTGGCCAAAGCCCACCATCTGCAGCTTCAACTTTTCTTCCAGCTGCTGGTAAAGGTGAAGTATAGAACATATGCTGCACAAAGAGTAACCTTTACATTAGGGCTTAGTTTATTCATTGGTTTGTTGGGTTGTTTTTTTAATATTCAGGGACATTTTTCAACAAAATATTTGTTAATGTAAAACTCAGAAAGTAAAACTCAAATTCAGAGCTTAATCAATTAGGTATACAACTAAGAACTCTAATGGAGCATAGATTAGTTATTTATGTAAAGAATTTTCTTAATTTCAATAAAAATACAGGCATTCCCTTCTTCTGTTTGGGATGTATGCATAGAAGGAACGAATCCCACACTCTCCCAATGTGGACTGGGAATGAGCATCATTGATGTATCATTTAAACAAAGATGCTTGACACACTGTCAGTTTTATCCTAGAACAATCCCAACGAGCTGGAAAATGGCTGTGTGCAAGTAATAGAGGATTCTAATATTACTTGGCAAGACATAATTACTGAACACATGACTTCCACCTCAATATCACTTATTGATATCACCTCAAGATGCTTATGACCTGAGTTTTGTCTAACTTAGGTCATAAAGGAAACCAACTGCATAGAGAATGTGTGTGCTGCTCAAAGTTTCCACATCATTTCCAAAAACCTGGCAGGGTTCACAGCATCTGCTCCCAGGCAGCGCAGGGTGCTGCAGGACAGGAATGGACCTTCCACTGGTGATAATTCATAGGCACTTTTTTCTGCATTAAGTTATATATTATCCTCCTTTTTTTGGTCTAACTTGTTTTGTTCAATCCCCTTTGTGATGTATAATTTAGCTCTTTCTAGAGAGCTGGTTGCAGCTGCTCTCATTATTATATCTGCTTTGATATTAAGAAAAGTTTAAGTGAATTAGCAGAGCTCCAGGTATGCCAGCAAACTTCTATAACAGCTCCTGCCTGGCCTGGGCATGGCTACACAGAGCACTCCATGAGTACCCAAACCCAGCATGCACAGGAAAAAATGTGTATAGCCACATAACTTCACACACTCTCGTGGTTGAACCAGCATGGCTCAACACCTCAAGCATTCCTGTTTGCTTTTGACCCTGAACAAAGTGAAAGTTGTAGGACTAAATTATTTATATATTTTGAAACGCTAAGTGGCTGACAGGTACCATAATAACAAATGGAAGAATAGCATTCCAAACACATGCATATGAAGCTGGTGGAAGGTAAAGCAATGAGTAGGCAGAACATAACAGGAGGACAAAACATGTTTAAAAAAGAGGTGCATTCTTTCACAGGTTGGGAAACATGCAGAATGACACAACCAATATGTTATTGAACCCAAATCCTGTTTCTAAACACCCACACCTTCCATGCTTTACACACAGCAAAGATCAGCAATTACTTTTCAAAGACTCCTTTATATGGTAAATAGAAGCTGATTATGAAAAAAACTAAATGAATATATTTTTACTGTCAAGATGCACATCATAGGTACATTTGAAAACACTAAAAATAGTCCCTCCAAAAACATTTTAAGCTTCAATTTCAACAATTACTTTTAATTTCCTTTCATAATGTTTTGTCTTGTTGCAAGACTATAAACACCTTCATTTCTTTTTCATTTCCTTGAAACATGAACAGGGAATAAGTTAAACATCCTTCGTCTCTCATTGCTCTCTTCAGAGCACTTACATTTATATATTTCTTCCAGGAAATGTATTTGACAAAGCATCAGTAACATTTTTATTTTCATAGCACTTCCAAAAATGATACTCCAAGCCATAAACAGCATTTTAAGAACTAAGTCCTCATCTCAGAACTCAGAGGGAAAAAATATAACACCCCTCACCCTCAAAAAATGAACTAAAACTCCCAAATAAATAACAGATAGTGATCAGGCCAAAAGAAGAACAACCGGCTGAGCTTATTTCCAACATAAGTCAACTGAGTTTGCCCTCATCATTACTCAATACTTTTTAATCTCTTAAATGGATTTTTGAAGGTTAAAAGGATATCTTTTTTGGCTCTTAATGATAAAATGTAGCCTGAAAGCATATTTTCTGGTTTATTCCTGCATTTTGGGCACATACCATGCAGTCTACTATTTCTTACAAAGGTGTTCATTTTGGCTCCAGGGAATTCTGAATGAGCAAACTGGTGACATTGCAGTGTCACATTCCTGTCTACATTTTCTTGTCATGGCTCTTTCGTATCACATCATTGTGGGCAGTTATTTAAGGGATTTTAAAGGTGCAGGTAGGTCCCTCTTGTTTAGGAAGTATTTTGTGAGAATGTTTTTGTGCAATGATCTAGCAGAGCAGGTAGGTCACCACAAGAAGTACTTCCAGATAATGCAAGTGCTACTTTCAAATGAGCTGGGATCACTTCCAAAGTGAACACCTCCCTAACAGAAGCATTCAGTCACACAATTCCAGGTTTTACCTGACAGGCATTCTGGGAAATACTAGTATTTTAACTGAGTCCCAGCCAGCAAAGTGTTGGGATTTATGGTGCAAACTAGACTGCACTAAATTTTAGCCTGAAGGTAAAATACTCACTGGTATTCCCTGTACAGCCTCATTTAGCTTGAACTGAAACCATGGAAGTGGCTGCATATGCAATTTTTTCCTTGAGAGACAATGTTGGAGCATATTGACATGCGCAGGTATTGCTTCAGAAAGTCCTAATGAAATGTGGCTGGCTTAATCACTGGGCTTTTTATTTGGACACGACACCAAATTCCCAAGGAAAACGAAACATTGGGGCTGAACTTAACATCGGCTTGACCGAGCAGCTCCTCGTATCCATCTGCTGTGCCACTATTTTGGATCTGTGAGGGTGATTTTGCCCAGGCAGAGAGTGTAGAAGGAGACAGACACAACAGCCAGGCCAGCAGCCTTACCTGACTGCCCGGGGGGTGGGACCCCTGACGCTGCCCTGGGCAGGCACAAAAACACCGTCAGCACGGCGGCTCTGTTTCCTGAGCACGGCTCGATGGCAATCGGCTTGGGAGCGCCCTGCAAAAGGAACACACCCAGGTTAACCTTTGAGACTTCCATTCCATCTTTTCTTGTGCACCCTAAGGTTTTTTAAAGGTGCAGTGTAACAGTGGGAAGATATTTTTCCCTTTGCATTCAGATTGTCCAAACCATGTTAATCGACTTTAAAACGGGCTCGGACACCCCACGCTGCAGATCTAACCAAACAAAAAAACATAAATCATCATGAGGACAACACGATTTTACTGAATTATATAGCTTGATAGATGTAGTAATATCAAGTTAGAGCTTAGAAAACAGCAAAATCTTTTGATATACACATTGGTATCCGAGGGTAGCCAACTTCCCCATCTCTATGAGAAATACCCATCTGAAAGGATTCTGCTTCAACAGCATCCATTACCCAGTCTGCCTAATGCTAAAACTATAAAATGAGTGCAAATCTACATTATATACCAATAGCTAAAGATAGTCAATCCCTCTTGAGATCCCCAGACCAGGAATTCTGCCTTCTCTCTATCTGTCTTACTAAAGAAATGATTTCTTCAAGGCAGGACCTTCCTGATTCTTTTTGCATATGCAAAAAATAGGTGCAGTGCTACTATATTTATATATGCTTAGAAACTCTCTGAAATTGTTGCCTGTGTGATAATCACCTTGCTTTATCTTATATAAAGCTATGATAGCAGGGGTGTTGATGGCAGGGGGTTTGTGCTGTTACCACACTCTCATTAACTATATAGATAATTTAATTTGCAGCTAGCTTTCAGCTAAATGGTTGCTACCATATTGTTCTTGATTTACCAAGGACACTAAGAGCTGGGGAAAAAAAAAGCAAAGCAGTCCAGAAAGCATAGAATAAGAAGTTTTTAAGATGAAAATTTACAATGTATCCACATTTCCATGTTTCCGAGTTTTGTGTACACTCAGAGATAGGCATTTCACTTTTGAGAGCTTAAACATTTAGTCAAGCACAAAAGATATTTCTAAAAACATTAGGTCAAAGTCAGCATAAGCATTTCTTTCTTTTTCTGTTTGTAAATTTTCTAAATGTCTGTTGTGTTCCAAGGCAAAATATGAGTTCGACATTTTGATTCAAAATTCAAAGCCAGAAAACTTTCTATTTACATAAAAAATGCAATGTATACATAAATGTCAACTGATTCCAGTATTCTAAGAAAAAATGATAGTTTAGTCAAGTTAAATACACAGCAAACTACTTGATATAAGGAAAACAAAGGCACTTCCATCATGCAAAGCAATAATAATTTTCTGTTTTTCTACCTCCAAGTAACAAACATCTATTCCTGCTCAGTGAAAAATAGATAAATATACTTCTGTTTTTTACTTCATGGTCATATTTAAAAGGCATTTCTGTAGATTATTTTAAAGTGACAGCATTAAAGAACTTGGTTAAAAAATTACATCTAATTTAAAATTGCCATGCTATAGGGAATGACAACTTACATTCACCAAAACCTTTACCAAATGATAAAATAGAAAACTAAAATCACAAAACCTCCAGCTGGTGTTACTAATGCAAGCAATAGAGCATTTAAGTCAATATTCCTGACTGGTCACAACAGCAAGTAAACAACTATTTGAAAAGACAAAGAAAATGAAATCTTCATTGTGAAATGTAATTCAGATCAATTTATGCAGGCACACAACTGAAAGAAACAAATTCACCACTGTGACTTTTAATTTGGTGATTACTTTCTTATAAATCCAAATGATGATATTTTCTTTTGCTGTGTAATATAAACCCTTTGATCAACAGGCCCCATCCTTCTCTGTTTGAAGTTTATACTAATGCTCTTCAAAACACAATTGGAGGAAACGATTTCTGATAAATACTCTTTCAAAGGACTTCATTCAAAAATAAAGTACAGTAAGAATTTTGTGCCTTTTCTTCTTTATAAAAAAATTATGACTGCAAAAGCAAGATGTCTTATCTTACCTCAAATCATTCAGGTTCCCTAGCAAAATAACACAGCAGCATAGAGCAAATGATAATAATTTAGATAGCCTAAGGTTTGTCAGTTGTTTAAAGATAAATACATAACCATGAATCACAGTTACTTCACAGGGACATAACATGTTCTCTGAAATGTGCCATTTATCATGCATTTTCCACGGGTTTTTTTGAAGAGATAAGGCACAAGTTTGTTTGCCCAAAGCAGTAAGCTACCATGATTTACTTGCTAGAATTATCTTTTTTTTCTTTTCCCCTTGTACAGAAAATGACTTACATTTTTTTGCCAAAACCTCAATTGACAATCACAGATTAATAAAACTTTATCAGTGGAAGACATAATAAACAAACACTTCTTTGATAAACTTTTACTCCTATATTCCCTTTTTTACACACACTATGACAGAAAGAGTTGTGTCAGCTGGGCAGGTGAAAAAGAAAGTGGCAGAAAACTATGAAGGAATAAAAGGATCAAAGAACATATATTATTAATATTGATAAGGATAAAATAAGAGTAACCCAGAGGATACAGAAAGAAGAAATAAGTGGAGAGGGTAGAGATTAAATCAGGCAATAAAAAAAAAAATAGATGAAGTTTTATCCACAATTTAAGTGTGTATTCATTAATTTATTCACAGAAAAGAAGTATCAGGAGTCATCTTGATGGGTTCCTAGATTTTTATTAGAGAAACGGTTCTACATTCTCCCAGTATTTTCCTGAAAGTCCTAAAAAGCCAAAGTTCAGCTGCCTGGTGAGCTTATGAGGAAATACGAAGCTTTGGAAGATTCTTTTGGATTTGTTTCAGTAAGAAATAGATTTGGGCCAACTTTTTGCTTTTTCTTCACAGGACAGGCGGCAAAATTACCACTGCTGGCAGAAAAACAAGTGGCAGTGTACACCATATTCCTGCTTTATAGAAGAAAGCAGCAAAAGAGGTGAGTATGTTTATTTAAGTACCCACAAGCCCTGCAAACCTTTCTTTATTGTATTTGTCTGTTTGGGAACAAAAGAGTTGATCAGCTTCAGGAGTGCAGACCAAGGAGAAGCTGGGAAGGGGATTCTGCCCCCCTTGGTGGGTGGGGTGGGCAGCAGAGAGCAGTGGCCTGAAGAGATGAGAAGAGCAGGAGAAGTGGAGATCTATGAAAATATTTAATGCTGGGAATATGGGAAGATGAAAAGCATAATGAGTTTTGGTTCTGTCTGTATTCCAATAAGTGGTGCCTCTCAGAAGTGCTATAAAACTTTTGATTTTCAGTACTAAGTAATATCCCCCCATATATTTTCTTCAACATTCTAAGTTAGGTGCATCCAATTTTTAAAAGTGCATTATTATACCATAAGACAAATACTTCACATAAGACGAAATGGTTCCAAACTCATGCCAAAAAAGCAATTAGAAAATTGAATCAAGGAATTAAGGATTAATGTGAGCATGTTACACCTGTCAGAAGCAATAAGTATTTTGACAAGAACAGAACAAAGTTTGACAGTGTGCACAAATACAGATCTGATATATAAATCAAGTATTAAAATGCAAACAGCTATGCATTAATCACTGTAATGTTTCCTAACTAAAATGGTCTTAGTAGTACTTACAAGAATTCACTATAAATAAAACTTCAGTTCTTCTTAAAAAACAGCTTAAATTATACTTTTTATTGTAATAATTAATTATATCAATTTAAACTTAGTTTTCATTAATATTATTAAAACAGCATTAATCTGGTGAATTCGTAACATAAACTAAGCTAGATACCTTGGCAAATAAACAATCAAACCTATTGTTGCAACAGGATTAGGACCAGACTCAGAATGTAAATATCTGCTTTTCTGGATTTTTAATGTGCAAGATATCAGAGGAGGGAAAAAATGAAAAAAAAAAAAAAAAGATTGTGTCCTCTGAAGAGGTAAGAGATGCAGAAAAGGAGGAAACAAAGTTCAGACTGTTTTATTACAAGCATTCACATCTTCATTTTCTCTCAGCTTCTGCTGCTTTTCCTAAATTCTTATGTTTTTTACTGAGTTACAAGATTTATTTGGGATACACAAGTCTCAGAGTCCATAATGCACTTGAGTACCCAGGTTGCATTTTGGTCAAATTAAGTTGCCTACATGCAAATTCAAAAGCCTCAAAAACCTGTTAGTCTTACTATTAGTATGAAAAATTTCCCAAGATTTGAAAGTCATCTCTGCCTGCCAGGCACATTTTGGTCTCTTCAATGCCCATTCAGGATTCACTGGCTGCCCTGGATGTAGAGCTTAAGGTAGCTGTTCCCAAAACATCCTTATCAAATTAGGTTTTACATTGTAGTTGTGGCCACTTTCTTTTATAACACAGTTGAAAGGAGAGATTAACTCTGTTTTTTATGGTAAGGAGGATGAACCCTGGTTACCCTGTTCTGCTTTTACTAAATGCGTGTTTGAGGTGAAGTTCTCTGATCTATAAGTAAAGGTGAAGTGTCAAATGCTGTGATTGTTCTGACCATTTTCAATGCAGCAAAGGCAGACTTCTCAGCAGTGTTAAGAAAAAAAAGAAAATTCACCATATCAATATTACAGAATTCCACTGATGTAATTTGGCTGGGGCTTTTTTGACCATTTTCCTAAAGAAAATCCAACTGTCCCTTGTGCAGCTATCCTTTCAGGAGAAGGAGGTGGTAGAATCCCACCTGTAGACAAGCTCCATCCTATCTCCACCTGACTCTTTCCATGGGCATTAACCAAGAGAATCAAACCCAGCAGTAGTGGCAGAGCAAAGGAGCTGCACTGTCTGCTCCTCCCAGCAAAATCCCACCCCAAGATTTTCACAGAACCTGCTGCTGCCCCAAGGAAACCTGACACTTCCAGAGGGCTGGAGCCAAGGCAAAGCCTTAGCCAGAACAAAGCCTGCCCTCAGCACTGCTGGTCCTGTGGCCTGTCAGTGCTACACCACCTCACTATCCTAAGTGTTGGGTGAACTAATGAACTAATTCTCATTAACATACTTTTGAATATGAGCTTCCCACCCACCCACCCACAAGTTTTCGCAATTTTCTCTACGGATTTATTCAATGAGTTATGAGCTTTAATGATAGTGGGGGGAAAAAAAGCTTTCACAAAAACATCATTTGTGTGAGGGAGAAATATACTGAAACACAGAGACAGAATAAACAAACAAGGCTGAGCATTGCTTGTGGCTGGCAGAGGAAACACCAGTTCTTCATATGACTACAAGGTTTTACAGAAATTCTGAGCATCTCCTGAAGACTTTCATTTAATACATCACACAAAGTTCCTCTCTTGCAATTAGTGAGTGGAAAGCTTCACCTCATCTGAACCTGCAAGGATGGCCCAGAGCCCAAGTGTCCTCAGCACTTTGAGTTTCTAACACTGCACCATCTTTTGCCTGAGGATTTCTAAGTGATTTCTAGTTTTGGCTAATGAGGTCCCACTAAACTATGGGAGGTACATAACCACATTACCAACTGCAGCAAAAGCTGGTGAAATTTTTGCTGTATCTCATAATTCTTCTGCCTGTACTGGAAGAGACTCGAGGCAACCACTTTGCTTCTGTGACCAAATCCAGCAGCTGCACCAATTTACTGGGAGGACTCTACCAACACTACTGGCCCTTCAAAATGAACAAGTTTTACCTGAAAACTTCTAGCATGCTTAATAAAGATTTAGTGATAATTAAATGTAACCCAACCAAAATTACACTAACATTTCTCATTACCTTTTTAACAGCAAATTATCTTTCCATTGTAATTCTGCCCCACTGTTTTTGCAGAACGCAAATCATTAATTTCCTTGTTTCAGAATAGAAATGGAAATCTCAAACTATACTGGAACATTATTTTCCATAAGAAAAGCAGTGGAAATGAACAATAAATAGAATACATTATGATTACCAAGCTGTTATTATGGCCCCAGTGCACAAACTGCATTGTTATCCTTCAATTTATTGTCTTGCTTCTCTATCTCAGCTCCAACAATGATAGACTGCATTCTTTCTTGCAGTCTTTTCTGAGTAGAATATGGCTGTTAGATCTGTACTGATCTGAAATTTATATATTAGTCTTAAAGTGTTTATGCTCAGAAGAGTAATATTTTTATTGTAAGAACTATGTTTATTTGCAAGAAAGTTCCTCTCAGTTAATCTAGTAAGGGACTTCATTTCAAAATCTTCTACTATGTCATGTAGCATTTCATTAGCAAGAGAGTTATGAATTGACATTCTGATTAAAACTGATTTATTAAGACCAAGCTACAAGAAACATCAGCAGATGCATTTATTTTCAATGGGGTTTCCAGAAAGAACTCCTTATCAGGTTTGCTATTCAGCTTTTGTCCTATAATAGGTCTAAAGCTATTCAGCTTTAGAGGTTGCTTTTCCTGAACTGTGACATCAGTGTGCACCATCCTGGAATTTTCTTGATTTTCATGAGTGGCTGAACAGAGCACAAGACATTGAAGCTAAGATAAAACATCAGGTGGCTGCAAGGAGCATTGATTGCATTTTTTATCTATGTGCCAATGTATGCAGTTCCCTGTGTCTTCATACTGTTAAATAAACTTGTTTTTACTTTACTATTACATCTTGCCCATTAATGAGGCTAATTCTAGGTTAATATGGAAAATATTGAACGTAACGTAGAGCGGATGGTGTGTGTAGTAGTTGGACTGGATTACTGCCAGAGATATCCCCTAGAGCTTCCAGAATATTCCCCTATTAAGCTCCATGAGTCTGATTAAAGGCTGGCAGTGACAGCGTCCAGTTTGTGAAAAGGAATTTATCTTGGCAGCATCCAGGCAGATCCTGTTGGGAAAAGCACCTGAGAGTCTGAGTCTGTGGCATATACCAGGAATCATGTATCCCCAGGTACCTTCCTGTAAATTCTTCTGACTGCCATCCTGTAAGTCAAAGTGGTGCTGTGCAGTGAAGTGATGCTAATGGGCATTTGTTTCCCAGATGGGCATATCTGCTGCACCTCCAAGGATTAGAAATGAGAAGTAGAGAATTCTATTATTCCTTACAATTCAGCCTTAAAGACTCATCTATGAAAACTCATTTCCCTGGGGATGGATAAACTGACAGTCCATCACTATTTGAGCTTGGGCTGATCACTTAAGAGCAGAGAGTCACTGCCATATGTCACAATGGGTTAATCTTACCCTAGACTGCCTGTAGGAGAGGACATGGTCCCCTCAGAGCCACTGCTAACTTCCCAGGGCTGGGAAAAATAAAGGCACAATTTAAATTCTGCCTCACTTGCAGGCTGACAGTGTGGCTGTGGTAACAAGCACGGCTAAGTGTGAGCACAGTACAGGTTGCTTTCATGGGGAACAAGCAAACTGAGCCAGCTGCAGGCTTTTGAAATGTCCATGAGGAACCCAGAAGGGCTGTCCTTTGCTCAGGGTGGCATCATAAAGTCTCAGTCTGTCATTGTGACAGTGAAACTCAGACAGAAGGCAGAAGTTCTAACCAACAGTTACCGTTTGTGACTGCAGAGACCTTATTCCTGTAGCTCTGCAGCACCCTAGGGTCATAAAAGATAAGGTTTGATCATCATTTAGGAGATCAATGGCAGATGTGAGGGTTAGGAAAGGCAAGTGTCCTGAAAGGATTATGCTGTATTTTGCATTGCTTGCAAAATTGGAAAGAAAATATAGTACCCAGTATGTCATCCAAAATACAGTGTTAGTGAACTTTTCCTCAGCAATGCCTTTTCAAGTTCTTTTTTAACTTCCTGGCCACATGCAGGATGCCTAGTGAATGATAAATTAAAACATTTCTACCTGGAATTGCAATAATAAAAAAGAGAACTAAATCAGACATTGTGAAAACCAGCTGTCAGCAGAAGGGATTAAAGTGCAAACTTGGCAATATTCTTAATGCAGGGAAAAAATGTTAATGGTGCCAGAATAACAAATTACTTTCTATCATGACAACTTACACAGATCACAGACTAGGGAATGTAGGGAGGACACGAACAAATGTCTGAAAGCACGACATGGCTTTTATTTTCATCGTCCTTGCCACAGCCCAAGGACAGCTGTAAAGTGTGTACACCAGAGCCAAAACCATTCTGAAACAAATGATCCCTATTTAAGATTTGAAAGTCTATGGAAGTTTTCATCCCAGTGACTGCGTGTGGACATTGTGGATCCGATCGTGGCTGCTCCGGCAGCAGGGAGAGCAACGATAAATACAAGATTTCTCTTATCCAAGGAAAAGGAATGAGATGGCAGCAAAAGGGAGCCTGGTTTTGCTCTGTTATGTGCTGGTGGTAGCAGCAGCATGTGTTAAACTGCCTTGGCAGTGGCTGCTGCCAGCAGGGGAAAAGGGAGAGGGCAGGCTGGCAGGAGTGTGAAAGCACAAACCAGACCTTGTCTAAGGTGTTGCAAGTTGTGTCTCACTTTCCTCTCTTGAGGTCCTCCATCACCTACTCTGACCAGTCACCAATTTGAAAACATAATTGAGTAGTTTTTCACTCTAATCTTATTAATTAATTCAAATCCTAAATATCAGCTGCTTAAATCAGCACAGAACTTGAGTAGCAGCAGAACTATTTTGATTTACACTGGCTGCAAATCTGATGCTGTGTTACTCATTTATTAATACTGTCCTTGAAAAATCCTGCAAATAAACTCAAGCTCAAATATTATCACTTAATGTTGCTTTCTAAGATGCTCCCCATCAAGATTGTTAGTACTCACTGTGCTCATAGTCAGAATATCACTAAAAATGCACCAAAAAATGGAAGCTACAGGATCTAATCTGACAAATAATTAGACACATGAGAATTAGTGCTTGGAGAAACTTTGCATTAAAGCAAACATGATTACTTGCATGAATGAAACTATTTATTTTTGTTACTCATGTTAGCTCAACATATCAGATGGAATACTTTTTTTTTTTTTAAAGAGACAGATTTTTTACTATTAAAAAAAGAAAAGACTGCTCATTTAAAATATTACAAAACATTTTTAACCTTTGATATAAACTGTAATAAAACCTTTTTACTAATTCAGTATAGATTTACAGTATAAAGTATTGGCTGAGCCCCACTAAAATGGGAAGTAAGTGAGTCTTCTTTGGGGGGTTTTGTGGGGGGATTTTTGGTTTTGTTTTGTTGAGCTTTTTGTTTGTTTTTTGTTCTTGTTGTTATTTTGTTGTTGTTGTTTGGGGTTTTTTTGTTGTTGTCTTTTGTTGGCTTTTCTTTTTGTTTGTTCAGGGGTTTTTTGTTACCATATTCCAAGCTTGCTTAGGCTCTTAGACACTGCTAACTGAAAATTAGCCCAGCTCACAACTCACCCTCCTGCTCCAGTCATATTCCCTATGGCACAGCAGAACTTCTAAATATGTCATATATTTATTCTCTTCATTAAGGTGGTACTCAGTCACCACCACCAAAAATCATGATTCACATTAAATTTCATAGTCCTTATCCTTATTGCATGAAAGTATTTATTTTGCTTCAGAAAATGTTCTCACTTTAAATTTTACATTGCAAAATTTAGCAGCAGTGATGATGATTTTAGCATCTTATTTTCAAAAGAAACATTTTCACAGCAGACTGACCATCTTTTAGAAGGAGTTTCCTTGAAAATTCACAAATTTGTGAACTTTTCATTGGAGTTTCCTTCAGAGCCTTGCATTCTGTTAAGATTTGTACTCTGTCCATACATTTTCCATATCTAACCAAATGATTTCTCTTCCCTTAAATTTATGCATAAAGTTTAAGTCACTGACAAGACTAAAGCAGAGTAATGTTTGTCCTGTACATCAGTCAACAGAACAGTATAACACATTTACTTTTGGTCTCTGTGTAAACTCTGATTTATTTTAGCAGTGACTAAAGGACAAAGTGGCAGATAACACATTTTACCATTATTTTCTGATTCCTCTTCCCTTTTCCCACCCCTTCCCAGCACCTTTCCCAGTCCTATGGAAATAAATGCTCTGTATCAAATGCCACTGGCTAACAATAAGCAGAAGGAGCAGGAACTTATTTACTTCAGCAAGGGTTGAGATCTGAGATCAGTCACTAAGCAGATGTTATTTCTGAAGCTGAAAGTATTCGTGATGATTGTTACTATGGAAACCAAGCTTTGTAAAATATTCCAAACAAACACTTCTTTATTACCCTGGGCTGTAACTACAGCGCTCTGCATCAAGGCTGCATCCCACGGTAAGTTTTCAATGTGCACATTTTCTTTCTGGTTATTTGCTTTCAATAGCAACCACCAGACAGGGTTTCTGTGGGTCTTAGAAGAGACTGTATCACAGTACCAGCCATCCATAAAATGACACACACTGTACCCATTCAGCACTAAACTCCTGTCTCTTTCATTTCCCCCCTCCTGTGGGCAGCCACTCAAATCAGTGTTTCCCTGTTCAGCAGCAGTGAAAAACAGGAACCCACTGCTAATTCCTGTGGTTAGATCAGCAGCACAAAACCAGCAGTGGTTACTAAATGCCAGCCCCAGCCCCTTTAGCAATTAAACCATTCTTCATTCTTAGTAGACTTTGTGAAGGCCGTGAGTCACGCAGAAGGCATCTCCCAGCGCCTGCCATGTCACAACCACAAGTTTCAGACCTGCTGCTCTCTTTGAGAATCATACTGGAAGAGGGAATTTTGGCTCCCAGTTCCCGTGAGGACAGTGGGACTGCAGGATCCCTGGCTCTGAGTGCATCCCCAGGGAGAGGCCAGAGAGGGCACAGGTGTCACTGCTGGGTGACCTGGAAGCACCACGGCCTGGGATAGTGGGAAGGGGCAGGTGGAGTCCCATACCTGTGCCTGGCATTTTAACCAGCTCTCCTCCTTGCTGCAGTTCAGCTTCCATAGATGGGGAACAACCTGCAAGCAGAGGCTGAGAAGTGGCAGCTGGCTTCTTTTAACACAGGGAAAGGAAAACTGGACTTAAGGCTATGCAAGGAAACTAGAGGGAATTTCATTACAGAATGAATGTCCCATATGGACAGTGTGAATATTCTTTGTCTGAGGCCTTTCTGTCTCCTTTTAAGAGAAGTCCTTATAAAGGATAAAATGACACTAATATTTCAAAATATAGGTATGTTCTGATTATTACAATTAAAATTACAAAGCCTCACAATTACAAAGCCCCTTACAATTTTCATCTTCAACTTACTGCCATGTGCTCATAGTCTCCTTTAACTTTTTATGTGTTTTTCTGTTCAAATAGGACAATTTTACCCAAATCTTTCAGAAACTTCTCAGTTATCTTCAAGATGTGTGACAATTACATTTTTCCCCTAATACCAGTTCCACCCAGGGCTCACAATTTAATTTAAAACTTGGCCTTGACTCAGGTAACATTAAGGATTCCTGCTTTTCATTATTGTAAAACAAATCTGTTTTAAAATACAGCGATGCAATCAGAGCACAATTAGATTTCCATAAGAATATACAGAAGTATGGGACTGTGTGTGCCACTGGCATCTATTATAACAAACCAGAGCAGGAAAGCATTAAGCAAAAGAGCACAACTAAAAAGCAGCTAAAGAGTTTTAGTTGTGGTGATTTGTTCTCTTTCAACGGCGTGCTGAAGATAATAATAAAATTAAATATATTTATAAAAGATTTTAAGCGTGAGAAATGTGCGGCGTAAGACACTCTGGAAAAAGGTCACAGACAAAGCAGGCATGTTTTATGAAGACAGAGCTACAGTTTGGAAGTGACTGTGTGGGACAGAACACAGAGGATGCAATAAAGTCGTGGCACATGTCCTGGTGGACCAATGCCCAGAGAGGGAAGTGCTGTGGTTAAATCCTGTGGTTACAGGGAGGGTGAGGGTCCAGAGAACAACAAGCTGTCTTTTCACTGGCAGCTGTCTATGGATACCCAGAACATCTTAAAAGATTTTGTGTGTATGAAGTAGGGTGTGCTTCCTCCATGGAGGACGAGTTATGGATGGTTCTGACATGGCCAAAGCCAAATCCTCTGGATAGGGGCACCCAAGGGATGACAACAGCCATGCAAGAAATCCAACTGCCTCCTACATCCCAGCTTAGTTGAGTAAGCTCTATTTAAGGCCACATTCACTTAAGGTGACTTCCCCAAACATATGGAATTGTACATATGTGCAGGTAGGCTACCTACCTCAAAAACCTGTCATTATTTCTAACTATGCTCTCAGAAATCTCTGGAATATGATGTTGAAAGAAAAAATTTAAGCATAATAAAAGCTACGCCAAAGACCTTGAATACAAAATCTTCTTGAAAATCTCCTCAGTCCCAGACAGAGCAATTTCTCATAATTCCCCAAATGTCTATGGAAATGAGTTGCACTAAAAGGTTCTAGAGCCATCAATATATTTAGGAATTTAATAGATGTCTTTTAGTTCTCTTTGAACATAAATTGCCACAATGGTTTCTACTGTCTCCAGTTCCCTTGCCCCTGATTTTCTGCTGTGACATTTCTGGATGACTTCCAGTTCTGATTGTTGTAAAGTCCTTGTTTTTGCAGAATCACCTAGTGTAGAAATTTGCAATTCCAAACACTGTCTTTTTTGATCTGTTTATCAGCTAACACTCTTTGCTCAAGCAATCTTTGCCCTTCACATTCCAATTGGCTTTGTCCTTATTCAGACTTCTATGAATTTACCATAAGTAATGTAATTTAAAACATAGATTAATATTTTTCTTCATTTAAGAAAAACAATTATCCTTGGACAATCTTTAGTGATGAGAAGTATCTGAACATATACATAATGACAGACTTAATTTGGATCATTAACAGTTCACCCATTCAATCTTTCTAATACTGAGGTTTATTTTTATATTTTATTTATATGTTTAAAATATTTTTTATGTTCACATGAAAGGCCTCTTTGTATAGTTATAATTTTTCTTCAGCTTGCCCGGTTTTGTTCATTAGAGTTTCCTAATTTTCTGTGAACTGCTGAGCAAGCTGAAGATTTTAATTGGATATATCACTTTACTTTTTCTTGTAAGAGCCTTCTTATTAAAGGCTACTCATGTAAATGATATACATGTTAATCAACTTGCATCTGTCCTTCTAAAAGATTCAGTTAGGTCCCTAATTAACCATCTGTAAACAAACCCTTGCTCAACAGCAGGGCTCAGGCATTTTTTGTGAGGTAGCAAAGGCTGGTAAGTGCCTCCTGCTACCTCTCAGCTCTGCTGTAAATATTTGACTTCTCTCAGTATACAGAAAGTAATTGGAAAAAGACAAGTGACTCACAGTCTAGATTGCACATCACTGGATTCCCTCTAATTGAGTCATTGTTATTATGAGAAAACTTTAAAAATTGCAGGTGTCTGTTGCTCCCAGGAGGTGTCAGGTGCTTTAGCAGCACTAAGAGTTGTGTACTCCAGGGCTGTGAGAAGCCAGGACAGAGAAGACTGTATACATTTCCTATGATGAAAGTCATGAGAGCCACTCTTCAAAAATAAAATTACTTCTGCAGATAAAAGATAGGGTTTTTTTCCCCTCCAGAAAGAAAGGCACATTGTTCTGTGCACTTCCCAAGATCCTGGCCTTCCAGAACACCAATGGTCACCAGAAAATTCTTTCATATTTTTGATTTTTTAATCAACATTAGTCTCCTTTAAGACTGTTTCAAAGCTCACATCTCCCTGGCTTTATATGGTAGCACTTGGTACACTCTGCAGTGACCACAGGAGTTTCTCACCAGCTTCAAGAAGGGTAACTAAGCACTAATAAATCTGATCTCTCACAACCTCCCAGGGAGCACATGGATACTTCATGTGCCAGAGCAATAAGGGTATCCTTTTTGTTATAACATATTTGGCATTATGTACCTAAAGCACTCTATATTTATACCCATCCCATTCCCAGCATGCTGTTAGGGACCACATCTGCTCACAAAGGCTTGGTGCACACCCCGTAGCTCTTTCCTTATGGGCTGCTCACAGCCATGACAGAGACAGACACTGTTATTGTCCATGCTTAGGAGCAATTTCCAGTACAAAAGGAAACCATCTTCCCTGTTCTTACAAGCAGATAACTCACTGACGTGTGTCAGGAGGCATTATTCATTTTTACCACACAGCAGCACATCAAGGGTGCCACTCAATCACATGGAAGGGATTACAGCTACTCTGAGGCACTTCCAGTCCTGCCATCACAGCTATTTCTCATCCTTCCCTCTTCTGTTCAGCACCTTACTATAAATTACAGGTATTACCTACACTGCTGTTAATTCACACCTAAATAGACTTTGTGTGATGACCACAAATACTGAACCATTTGCACAAAACACATGGAAGTGGCTGCTTTTCCACAGCACATCCTGTGAGCAGGAAGCATGACAGAACCCACATAACTTGGCAGATACTCATTTTGATTTAGTACTAATATTTCAGTGGTACTGTTTTATGCTTTCCACCAACATTTCAGCAAGGGATCATTGTGACTCTCATGTTCAAAGAACTTTATTTTATCTTTAATTCTCCAATAGATGGAACTGTTTTCTGAACAGCACTTGTATGTAATTAGGTCCCTATTATATAGTGTTTAGGAGCTGAGAAGGATCATTAGGAGTTGAAAAGAAAATAAAGACATAAAATGAACTTGTTGAACATCAAAACTTGAAAACAAAAATTTATGAAGAGAGAAAGCAGAGCCACAAATGAGAGCTCTAACCTTTTCCTGCAGTTCTATGTTTCTCAGTGATCTCCCCCAAGATCCAGATTTGTTACAGCACATCCATTTCATATTGATTGCAACAGATTGTGTAACACGAGCCATCTCGTCTCTGCAATTTTCCAGATTCTTCTGAAAGTAAACTCATCAAATCATCTAAAAACATGTTACCAGAGCTCTTCAATATTGCATCTATCACATCTTTCCTTCCCATTACCATGTGCATGCAGATGATTGAATTAACACTCCCCTGTATCCCACACAGACCATCACCACAGCTGTTGTGTCAGAAATAATCCATTGCACCCCTGTTCACCTGTGCCACACTTGCAGGACAAAAAAAACTCCTCTTTGGGACACATAGACTGATTTTAAAAATATCTAAATATGTTTTTTAACAGTTTTTCCCAGCTGTAAATGTCAAGGCATTTCTCAGTTTTAAAGATCTGGAACCTATCTAAAAGCTCATGGTATATACACTTGATATTTCAGTTAGCATGAGTGAGCACTTTTAGGCCTCCTACCTAATGGTCCTAGGAGCTGGAAATTAAAAGATTGGATAAAAAAGCTTGGGAGATTCACACCATTCCACTAAGATACACAACACTTGCTTCGGGTCTTTGTATTTAGACTGAAACAAATGAAGGAATTAGTTTTATAATCTAAGAATACAAGAAGTAAACCCATACCAGAGTCTCTAATTTCCATTTTTTTCTGCTGTTAAACATGTACCATATGCATAATGTATGGCAGTGTGATCTACAGAGCTTTTATTGATGATTGTTTGGTGTGATCTATAACTCACATATTGCTCATTTGTGAGTAATGCAAGTCCTCCCAAACTCTTGCTCACACACATAGAAAAGATGAAAACATTGAACAAATATCACTTTAGGAAGGCCACATTATTCCTGAATGTCACAGCTTATGCAAGCTCTGCTGAAGAAAGCATAGAACTAACTGACATCACAAAATTACCCACTCTAAATGCATTATACATTTAAGAAAAAGAAGTAATTTAGAAATGTGAAATTCTTCCCCTCAGAAAAGTTTGGTTGTTTTTTTTTAATCTTTGAATATAAAGCCACTTTCTGTTAATTCAACTGCATAATCACAGAATGGGCCAGTTTGGAAGGGACCACAGTGAGGTCCTGCTCAAGCAGGGCCATCCCAGAGCACGTGGCACAGGATTATGCTGAAAAATAGAAAAGGGTAAAATTCTCAGATTTTATAATTTCATTTCTAATTTACATCAAAAAATCACTATTTTTCCTGTCTGGGTTGCATTTGATTGATAAATAAGAGGGATTTTACATACAATGTATTTCTAGTTCCTTGGGTTTTGGCACCAAGGTTCTATAATTTCCAGTGCACACAGGCATCCAATGCCTTCACCATCAACATCTCTGCAGCACATAATCATTAGGGAAAGATTTTTTACATGCTTAAATTTTTTTGAATTTAGAAGAATTAAGGGTAAAATTAGCTACCAAAATTTATCTAAAAATTCCAAATATCCAAAATTTTAGGAAGCTGCATCACACGGCCCAAAAATCTGGGAGTAAGGGGTGCTCTTCCACTGGTCCATAATAAAACCAGAACACAGAAATACGATGTGAAAGAAAATTGATGTAATTACCTATTACAAGAAGAACAGATGTAAAAAAAAAACGAAGTTAGGTCTTTGGAACTAAGGAAAATTAAATTTAAAGCACCACTATTATGCTGTATTCTTGACAAAGACCAAAATGATGGAATGTCACTTTTCTTTCAATGTCTATGTCAGCTTGAAATAAAGATAAATAATTTGTAAATATCATTTACAAATATGTGTTAGCTATTATAACATCATTTATTTCATTCACTCATTACTAATACCTAAACACAAAGTAAAAGTTCAACAGCTCTGTTGACAGCATGATAAATTACAAGAAACCAAATGAGTAAAACATACTACACTTGCCATCACACAACCAGGGAGATTGTAAAAATAACAGAAATCTTTAATTAACTCAGGAAATTAAAAGGTGAGTTTAATAAAGAAGCTTAATAACAAGACACACTCAGATGAACTCACAAGCACATGTTAATCAAGAACAAGGAATAATTTCAGGTGCATGACTAGATACTTATACACAGCCTAAATTAAGCAAAAGATAAATGTGTTAAAGTGGTATCCACATACTGATGAACCTGTGATGTTGTAACCACAGGCACTGACCATAAGTGCCTAATAAAAAAAAATTGGGGAGCAGGGATGATTCCTCAAAGGGCACAAGTTAAATGAGAAACTACACTGAGACTCACACTGTGGTTTATACTATGGAAGATTCTTATTGCCCTGTGTTTACATGTAGATAATAAAAACTCTAATTTTATAGAGGGGCGTTTCAGAACAGAACTGCACTAGCACCCAATTAATTACTGTAGCAAATATGAGATTACTATAGCCTTAAGTCTTATTTCTGATAGCTGCCTAATTCTTTTGGTTTCAAGCATCATATTTACTGAATGTGCTCTATAAATACAGACATATAAATAAGTAGTACTTGAGGAAAACTCACTGTACACATTCAATATGCGTTTATATAGGAACAGAAGCATGGTTCTTTTCTATTCAAATATACTGAAAATTACCAACATTAGGAAGAAAGGTATGTTCTGAAATACTTAATTTGAAAACACCAGAAAGTTTTACAGGTGTTTAAATACATAACAAGACAGAACATTGCTGCTTCAGTGATATTCTTAATGGATAACAACTGAAAACAAGATATTTCAATTAAGTGTCCCTACAATCAATTGAACAACTTAACTACAAAACCTCCCTATAAATCAGTTATTGCCTCCTGAAATTAGAGCACTTAAAACACAGAATAAAAACATCATTATCTTGAATTTAATGGATAAAACTATGACTAAATTATTCATTAAATAGCACCAAGTATTAGTATTGTCCTTCTTCAGCCATGTGGAAAAGTTAGGAAAGGTTCAGTCCCTCCAGATCTAACACAACTATCAGGAAACAGCCACAGGCTTCAGCAGTTTTACACTTCCCTGGTAGATTTTCAGTTCCAAACAAAGGTAACTCTTGTCTAGCCCAAGCCTTACAAAACTGTTATCAGCTGGAGCATTCCAGATGCTGCTTTCAGTGACAAAATATAAAATTCAATTAAAACAATAGGGTTTACATTGAAAATAAGTGAATTATATTTGAAACATTTCTCAACATTGTATGTAGATGTGGCTTTGAAAGTGATAAACTACCAAGTGAATTTTAATATGGGAGTACTCTTTTAATGAACATTTACAAATGATCTCTTGGCTTTTCTAATCTCAGTCCTTATTCATCTTGGAAATTTTGTTTTTGTTCTTCCTGCAAATGTGTTCCATGAGCTACAGAATTGAACTTACTCAATTTCTAACCCATGTTTTTTAACTCACTCAAATGAATTTGGCAATGTACAGTGGTGCCACATTTATTCTCAGCAGCCATGCCTCCCCCCTCCCCCACAAGCCCCAGTTTATTCATTTCCTAGAGGAAATTGCAAGTTAATAGAAAAAGCAGCACTGGAATTGCTTCACATCCTATAGTTATTAATTAAGTAAAGCCTGGTTCAGTAACTCTGGATACTAAAAATACAGAGTTAAACAAACCCTAGTGTTTTTTGAAATGAAGTTTCGACTTTGTCAGTCATTCTACAAAATTTATGCATTAAGATATATCTTTCCTGTAAGAAATTTTTCACAAAATCTCCGAGTAAAAAAAAACGAAAAAAACAACCAAAACAGCTGTTGACCATTTCTTTTGAAGGAGTGAACTCCTTCAAAACATACCAAAGTTATGTTATTGTTGTGTAAGAGCCACCAGCTGGGTAATTCTCCTTTACTCCTATTGCAGATTATTTCCCTGCAATTAATAAAACAAGAAGGTACACTACTGATTTTGTTGACAACTTGCAGTAATTAGCAAAGCTTAAAATTCACTAGTGTGAGAAACTTTTAAGTGTTCCTGATATCTGAAGATCTTACAGGATAATTATAGTTGCAGTTGGTATTGAATGTTAAGTCAGTAGGCATCATGCTGGGAAAAATGCACATAAACTTAGGTTATAACAAGCCTATTCCTTTAAAGTGAACCTTTTCTTAAAAGTGAGCAGGCTACTATGAAAGTGATTTTTTTGGAAAAGAGGACATTAATGGGTTCAACAGCTATGTCAAATATTTTTAAAATTGTGAATAGAAGTAAATATATAAAAAGCTCATGGCAAGTTTAAAGCTTGGGAACAACTGGTGTTATAAATGCAAGAGGAAGTAAGAAATACTGATGAATTTCATCTGTGAATATGTAAATTACAGTCAATACTTGCAAACATATCAGTTTGTATCCTATGAAGGATTTGAGTCCCATGTTCCCTCAGGCAAATTAATGGATGGGAGCCTCTAACTGAAAAGCAACGCCAAGGAAAGGGAAATGCCATAAAAGGTAGGATTTTCCCATAGATTAAATTAAATTGTTTGTTATGGATGGCATTCACCTTTGATTAAGCAGTAAATATTTAGGTTGTTTTGCTCTCATATCTGCTTTAAACTCCAAAAAGATACTCGTGTCACGAGAGGAGTTGGCTGTGTTTGTTCAGAGTTCACAGCCAGTGATGTTTGCTGTGCTCTGCCTTCAGAGGCTGGGCCATGCCCCCAGTGTCACATGTCACACCTGGGGAAGGGGAAAGCTGAGGTGCTGCAGAGGGAACATCCCTCATTTCCTCAGAGGAGCAAAATTACTGGCAAGGGACTGTGAGGCAGGTGCAAGGCAAACCCCCTGACCTGCCACCAAAGCATCTCTGGCTTTTGAGCATTTCTCCTGCTCAGAAAGAGCTGCCAGCCTGTGCTCCTCTTCCTCAGCTACAGGGGCTTGGGGTCTCCTAGTCCCAAGGAAGCAGGAGCCTGTCCCCAGCCCTGTCCCTGGGTATGGGCACCTCCACCTGCCCATTCCTGCAACAACAGAGGGTCTGTGCTGAGCTCCTGAGCAAACACAGCCCAGGGGGCTGCACCCTTCCAGGCAGCCACACACACCACCCTGAGCAAATTACACCAGAGCAGAGTGCACAGCAACAAGGCAAAAAAGGGGGGAATTCATTACTCATTATAATAAAGAACAAAGGTTAGGGCTAGCTGGCATCCAAGTTTTGTTAACTACTACCTTAAATGGAAAAAACCCACAAAACCCACAAATGCCAACAACCTCTAAATCACTGAGTAGAAACCCAAAGCAACAAATAGAATTGTATTATGAACAAGTTTTCTTGTAGAGGTTTAAAATCTGTTCCATCAACTTGCCTACACATAATATGAGTGACTATAAAAGGGCTGAGTGCTGAAGGACTGCTTTCCAGATTTGCTGTTACTTTCCATGTATTAGGACAATTTCCCAATTTCAATTAGGACAATTTCCCCCTTTTCTTCCCCTCAAGTGAATACAAACAATCATGTTGTGCATCAGTAAATCTTCTCATAATTTATAGTGCCTTTTAGCTTATTGTCTTCAATGAAAAAGCTCTTATACTGAGCAGTAGATACACTGAATACTTCCAATAATATGGAAGAAAGGCCATTAACTCAAATTAATTCAATTTTTTCTAACAGACACTTTTGCTCTATTGCACCTGAGTTCCAGTTCCCTTCTTCCCTGCCAAACATATTCAGGCCCTAAGGGCCCTTGGATACTTTTGAAAATCTATTTTAATGATTGTTGAATTCTAGATTGGAGGCTAAAGGATATATCCCTCTCTGCAGCATGTGCTACAGCACCCCATTTCTGCTGGTGGTACTTTAGGGTAGAAATCACTGTAAGTTATTTCACATGGAAGAAAAGATGGTGTTAAGATACCAGCTTTAGAGAACAGCATCTCCTTTAAAATTCCCTGTGCATTGACAGGTCACCTCTTGGGCTGGGGATTGGCTCTTCCTTTGTCATCTCTGCACCACAGCACATGGCCCTGCTGGATTTCCCAGCACAACCATTCACCCTGAAAGCTGCAGTGATAGCTTAAAAATAACCCAGGGGGAAAAAAAAGAAAAAAGCAAATGGAGGTATTTTTTAGAGTACAATACTTCCTCAATTCATTTCACAGAGTTATTCTTCAAGCAGTTGGAGGGCACCAGTAAAAGTGCAGAGGTAAAAGGTGTAAATGATAGAGCCTGATGCAGAAGACTGAAAATATTGAGAGGCAGTGGTGCTGCTAACCAGCCAAGAACATCAAACTGCTCATTCCTTACCTAGTCTGCATTTTTGCTCATAGGAGCCAGTTTCACCAAAACTAACCATTTATGTAAAACTAACCAAACTTATTTACAACCTGCATTTAACCAGAAGACTTTTATTTCTTTTTTTCAGACTTTGAGAGGTCTTTTTTTTTTTTTTTTTCCCTGAAAGCAGGCCTGGTTTTTTATTTCAGAAATACATTAGTTAGTTTAATAAAATATATGGCTTTTCTGGGAAATCTTTCTATTCCTACAGAGTATGTGATTAACAGGCTGGTGAGTTAAATTTTATGTAAGCAGGATATGTATCTCCAACCTCTTAAGCATCTTGTCTCAGTTTTCTCTGGAAGACTTGGTCTGTTGCAGGAAAAAATGACCACTACCTCCCTACCAGGGAGAGGCTTTTAAATATATCAGCTCTTTATCCTCCTTGATCTAAAAAACCCCTCAACTTTACCAATGAAGAAAACCAGGAGGCCAAAGTAACTCCTTGCTCACAGCAAGGGAAAAGCACCACGTGCCTCCGTGGCACTGCTCAGGTTTCTGCAGTCAGAACCAGGCTCCCAGGTCCTGCTGTTTTGGCAGACATTGCACAACACTGACACATTTAAGTAGGGAAATAAATTAGGCAGAGGCTGCCATAATAACCTTCAGTTGTGAGTGACACGAGAACTGGAAGGTTTCATTGGCCTGGGACGTGCTAGGACAGAAAGTGGAGAAATGAAAAGAGATCTCTTTCCGAAATCATCAAATCTTCCTCTCAGTAAGTGTGCTAAAGGAAAAGGAAGTTGTAACAATAAATTAATTCACCTGGATATGATACACAATTACTTGAAACAGCTGCTTATATACTTGAGTTACTGGCTTGCTGTGCTAAAACACTAATTAAAAGTAGATTGGGAGAAGATAGCACTGACATTTGCATTTCCTGCAAGGTCACTTCTGAAAATTATTACTGTAATCCAGGTAAGATGCACTGCTTAACGCTTTTTTGGACAGTTTGCTCACATTTTCTTATTTAATGACAATGCTCAGCCCAGTACTATTTAACTCTTTCCTTCAGACATTATATAATATGCCATCAAAAATATTACCATAAATTACACTTGTAAAAGAATTAAAAACCAAAGTTGTTCTCTCCAAATTAATTTAGGTAAGTACACTAGATAAATAAATCAGCACCCTTCAGCTCTGAGAAAGCACTTGAAGCAATTTAAAGTCATTAAAAATACTTTTAGTTCCAACATTTTGGCTCTTGGAACAGTCTTAATGGTTATATGACAGTATGTTCTACTACTGGCAGTACGGCTTTTATTGCATGCCCTGATCTATTTGATGATCATGGCAGCTTTTTAGAGAACTACAAAGAAAAGCTGAAATAATGAATTATTTTTCAGACAAGACTAATAAAAGTGTTAATCAAAAATACCATAAATGTCAGAAGCTCTCATAAATTCTACACTATATATATTCCTCCTTCTAAACATTCAACCAGTAGAAGAAAAATCCTAAAAGGGGGATATAAAAAAGAGAGTGCAAGCCAAGAAAGAGTACAGTACACTCCATGTGCTCTTACAAAAATCTCAGCACTTCATTTAACTGATCTCATTTACTGATTTATGAAGTAGTATTATTCTCCTATGACTTAATTTCTGACAGCTTATAAACATCTCATATAGATTAATATGATTATGCTTGATTTCTGGTTAGATTATAAGGTATTCCCATATGACAAGACACAGTCAATTATTCCCCCCTTATGCCACTACTGTGACATATTAGTGGGTTTTCACACATTTTTTACATTTCTATCAGTATAAGAATCACTCCCCAACACATTTTCCGGTGACTTGCACATCACTGATCTTGAGACAACAAGAATTTCAAAGTACAGCATGAAATGTATCTATCCCATTTATAATGACAAGTTTCCTATTTTTTGGTGACATTTATCAAGATTAAATGATATTTGACCCTCTTTCCATCTACTTTTAAATACGCCTCAAAAGAAAATTCTCACTGGCAATTGAGGAGAATATAACTACATATAGCATTGTGGATTTGTTAGCAAGAATTCATTTTAAAAATTTATGAGGTTCCAAGAACATGATGTTGGAAAGTAAAATTATAGAGCTGTCAGTTATGTCTGTTGGATGGTGTACTTATGTTAGTGCAATGCTAGGAAGTTTCAGTAATTTTGTTGAGGGGTTTCCATAGAGCTGTGCAGATGCTTTGTTCTACCTATGGTGCAAATACCTGCTAATTTCCTTCACTTTCTAACTGAAAGCAATGAGTTTTAAAAAAAATATAAAGAATAGGTAACACTTGGACACATAATGAGCAGGCAAAAAGATGGAGCTTTGTAAGAGAAATCAGAGAGGCTTTTGGATGCCTTGATAACAGTGGTAGAGTAGATGGCCATTTCCAGTCGCAGAATATGTTTTCCTTTACCATCCACACACACATAAACACCTCTGGCAACACCTATAAAAATAAGTTGCCATTGACTCGAGCATGCATTAGCTACTGTTTCTCTCACAGCACGGTCTCATGTGAATACAGATTATATATATACATATACATATATATAAAAATATATATATATATTACATCTTACAGCAATTCCACAGAATTGTTCCATAACCTCCAAGCCCAGAGGAGAGTCCACTTATTTACAATGCATGATTCTTGGTGTGCAAAGTGAAATCTATACAAAAAGTTCCATGGAGTACTTTTGGGAGTACCAGTGTGACCCTTTTGAAAAAGAGTGCTGTTCTAATACAGCATTCAAAAGATATACACAGTCCCTCTGTTTGAAAACTGTGGTAACAGATGCTTCTCTGCAGTTCCCTGTTTTATAAAATAACCAGTGGCAGAAATTGTCACCACATGCTTGATGTTTCATCAAATATACAACCTGGATCATTTTATATACTTGCACATTTTTTCAAAAAATGAGTACAAAATTCTTCAAAATTTCTTAATTTTATTCTTTTCCCCATATATTTCATACCATTAATATTATCAAGCACAAAAATTTTACTGGTAAATCTTGTAAGAACATTGAAAAAATAAAATTGATTTTTTTTCCGCAAGTCTTTTTCATCAGTATAGGCTTAATCTTTGAGCAAGTGACTCTGATAAGGGCAATTTTTAGTCTTTAGAAAGAAACACTATACCTATTGAACCTTTCCCCTCTTTTTTTTTTTTTTTAAACATTATTTTGGGAGAACAGGGTGTGAGGATAGTGCATTTCAATATTGCATTACTTCCTTAAGCAGGAGAAATCTGTACTCATCACCTGATTAGTGGCATTCATACTTTATAAAGGTTTGATGGATTTAGAGAGACCAGACCAATGTTTGGAGAAATCACTACATGAAGGGGCAATTCCAAACAAAACTTTCTGGGTTGAGTCACTGTAGTTTTAAGCGTGGTTTTACCCCAGAGTACGAAGAGCTCTGACTAACCAGAAAAGCAGCCTGGTTTTGTAGATTGAAGCCTGGGCTGCTGTCAGCTGGGACATGAAACGCTTTAGGTCGGCACAACCCACGTTCCAGGGACTTTTCAACCCAAGCTTCACCTGCTGTATCTGCCACAACAGCAGCTCCAGTGGAATGTGATCCTTTCAAGCTGAGCTTTATTTCACTTCATTCTAATTAACCTGATTACTATCTAGCCATACACATCTGTTAACTTGAGACACCAAAAAACCCACACGTTTCTATCGTCATCTGCAGAAAATGCCACGACACTGTCTAAACATAACATGCTGCCAGGGATTTGAAATGTCAGAGGAGGAGGGTGAATCAGACTATCTGATTAAAAGAGAGTGACATGAGTTAGGAGAAGGAGATTACTGAGCACTGCAGGGTTACTGAGTTCTGTTTAGATTATCGGAGAGAACCCAGCATTTAAGTTTGAATAATACAGTACAAATAGATAATGGACAAGTTCACACATATTGATTGCAGCATTAGCCCGAAGAACAAAACACACACTTGAGCACAGAGATCATTAGCAAGCTGCAATATTGACCAAAGTACTTGCTATCAAAACTCAGGTATAACTTCCAATGAAACACACAAATTAAGTGGATTTTTTTTTTTGTGATTCAAATCTGGGGAAGGACCATACAAAAACGTGTATTATAATATTATTTGTAATTTGTTATAACCTTTGCCAAACGCCTGGGAGAAAAGAACAGGGGAGGCTTTTATACCAATTTCAGTGATCTTAGAGGAAAATTAAGGTGGCAGTGGCAGCATAAGGCTATTATTAATTACTTCAAATCTCAAGAGGTGCCAGTCAAGAATTAGAAGTAAACTATCATAATCACTTTGGAATTTAAAATATAATCGGAGCAACTTTATATCTGAAGCAATATGTGACTCTTACAAAGAAAAAGAAAAATGGAGGAACAGAGGAACCAAGAGAGAAAATTCACTCTTACTTACTTAATCTGACTCAGTGTTTTGCTCTGAGCAAACTTGTTTTGTTTTATCAGGTCTCTACCTAAGGCAGAGGGAGAGATCCCAGATTGCTGAGTTCAACCTCACATGGTTGGATCATCTCAGGAAATCTTGCTGGGAAAAATCTCTGCTCTGCACTTAATTGTTCTGTGACCCGTGTTAGGTAACATCACCTCTGTGTGCTTCCATTTCCTTGCCCACTTCTGACCAACTACAAAATAAACATCCCAGGGTAAGGACTCTTCTTACCACACACCTGCACTTGTCCCTTGGGAATTCTGATTTCACTTGGAACTGCAATTGTATAACAATCCGAATTGAGCATGACAGTTCATCAAATTATGCACAGACCAAGATAAGAAAGACCAACAAGAGACAGAATTAATAATTTTATCTGATTTTTTAAAACCCTATGAGAAGATTTAGATAGTGCTGTGAATAATGTATTGAATAAATGTATATAGCTGACAACCTTATTTATTATTTGATTCTTATAAGCAGACATGCCACTTCTTAATGAATGGCTCCTTCCAAGATGACACAGGAAAAAGTAGATTTTTTTTCTTTTATTTTTATCCTAGTGACATTAGCCTCACCAGTATCTGTCCCAGATGGAGGTCTGGTAGCAGATGTCTGCCTGTATGCAGACATCATTAACCTCTGAAATCTGAGCTCCATATTAAAGACTTTAAGAACCTTTTTTTTAAAAGGACAAAATAACCTCTTTTTTTTTTTCTGAAAGAGAAAAAAAAACAACACAACACAAACTTTATTTTATTATGATCTTAAATCCTTATAAGAATTAACTTCCACTGACTTCCCTTTGCTAATGAAGTTTCACTGTTATTCTATAGAGAGTCCAGGCTAATGAATGCAAATTTGTCCCTGAAAATTTAGGGAAGATTTATTTAAGATTTCTATTTTCACAAACCTAGATACCCAGAAAGATCAGAATTACAGGATTCTGTCTCAGACCTCCTGTAATTTAGAAAATCTAAAAGGTCTAACTGGTCTAACCAGCAACATTTCTAACTCATCATCCCTTGTTTGGTTCATCCTGTCTTTAAATCTGACAGTGATCAGCTGCTGTGAAAGGGCTGCCATGAGATCATGCAAAATGCATCATTGAGGCTTAATGTGTGCAATGACAGAGGTACAGGAAATAAATAATTTCTCATTTTCTGCCTCTTCCTCTCTTTCCTGTCAAAAGTCTAATTACATTTAAAAAAATGCATTTTACTGACATTGTGTCAAGTAGTCATAACTATTACCCAATATAAGTGTTTGACTCTAGCTCCCAAATAATAATGTTAATGAGATAACACAGAGCAGAGGGAGTGTGGGCTGCCAAGCCTGTGCAGCAAGCTACAGAACACTTCTGATGCAAATTGTTTCCTGCTGGACACAACTGCATTTGATTTGAAGATTTCTTAGTGTATTCATTTTCAGGCTGTATCATCCAACATGCTGCTTAAATCACCATCACTTTGCACAATCTTGCTTTCTGCCAAAAAAAGAAGTTTCAAAAATAACATAAAGTCATGGTAGAAATCAGACCATATTGACAGGACTTTAATGCTCTTTCAGCACTGCCTTGCTCCAGATTGCATATTCTCAACCATAATTTTCAACCTACATCGTTCACCTCTCTCCAACAGCAGTACTTACATTAATTGTCTTTGGAAGTTATTTTACTGTACTGCACCATCATATCCAATATGCATTTTTCCTCCTTAAAAAAAGTGGGATTTGCCCTTTTAATGTCTTTGGATTTAATTGTAACACCATCCTCTGCTCTTTCACTAAAGAAAGGAACTCAAGTAGATCTTACTGGACAAAAGCAATCTCTCATCAAACCTCTCTTTCTAAAACCAGAAAAAAAAATTATATTGTCTCCCATTCTACTTTAATTATTTCCACACCAAATGTCTTCAAGTTAACCAGTTTAAGAAAAAAGGCTTTGTAGTAATTGCACACTCAGCTGGGCTCTTTGTAATTCTGTCTCTAATGGCCCTTGGAGGTCCCTTGACTCCTAGAATTCTCTACAGGCATCAGGGACTGCATAAAAGGGATGCAATCCTGCTGGTGAAAATGCAGAACTGAACAGAATCAGTTCCCTGCCATCCTTTTTCAGAGGCTTTATATGTGCAGGGTCAAAAGAACAAACTACAAGTTGCACACTATTTGCGTTCCTTAATGAACAGCTGGAGGCAATCAGGACATTGTAATAATGAAAACAACCTAAACAGAACGTAATTTTAAAAAAACCTTTTTTTGTTTGTGTTTTTTAATGGTGCAGTTAACACCAGAGACACAGAAACCATGCCCTTCTATTTTGAAAGGCATTTTACAATGACCTTTCCATCCTCAAAGATGCATTCTGTATGCCAGGCAACCTAGGGAAGGATCTCTCTCTTTTGATTTACAATTAATTTGTCTTATTTTCAGGTAGGATAATGTATTTATAACAGGCCTTATGATGTCCTATACCTCTCCTCCCTCTTGCATTTCAACATTCAGTAACCACAGGGATTTTGCAGCCACCCTTCCCAAAGATTCTTCTGTCTAACTTTTCATTAGAGAGGCAGGAGGTGTACACCGCAGTTAGGGTAAAAGTCAGCGCTAAAAGCAGAAATTGCATTTCTTTCTTCTATATGAATAATAAATAGAATAAATACAGGATTAATGTTACAGTGCTTTCCCTACTACTATGTCTGAATTCCCCTAGAGGTAAAATGACTTGCCATTTTTTTCCTTTAACAAAACAAGCTAAAAAACACACTCTCCCTGAAAAAAAAACCAAACCACAAAAATGCCACCAAAAATACCCTAAAAAAATCTCCAAAAACCTAACCACAAACACCATGTAAGAAACCACCAAACAGCCACCAAAATGAGGATTTTTTTTTAACAAGTTAAATCCCAGGGAAGTGGTCACAGCACCGAGCCTGACAGAGTTCAAGAAAATAAAACAAATCTCCTCCCACCAACCCCCTATATAATTTAAAATCTTCTGGTGTTGTGCTTATTTCTCTCTTGAATAGTGTTCTCTGAAATAACAGTGGTTTCCCCACAAAAATATTTAAAACTAATTTTCTTTTTTTCTTTTGGCATTGCCAAATAGAACTGCTCTGTTCCAGAATATACAGGAGGAACCACTCTGGATACTCATCTCTCACTGCTCTCCCTGGAACTGAAACAAGGTGCTGGCTGCAAGAGGCCACTTGGAGGAAGACTTTCATCTCCTCCAGCTCTCCCTGAAGCTGTTTCTGGCCCTGCTCAAAGCACAGGAGACCCCCAGCTCGGGGCAATGCAAGAAAAATCAAAGGTGATGGCTTTGCTAAAGGAGGACAATTCTTCATAAGCTTTTCAGACAGGCAAGATTTTTATATTTTAGCCTTTCCTGACATATTTCTGACTCCTCTGTTTAGGACTGACATGGCTGCTGAGCACAGGAATCATTCCTGATGTGCCTATCAGTAACCTGACAAAAGAAGGAATTAAAATACGGGATTGCGTAGGACATAACTGAACCGATAAAAATGGGCACATCAGATTAGAAATTTTCTGCAGGGTACCAAGAAAATAAATCAAAATTTTAAATGTAGATATAACTTTTCTTTTACAATAAGAAAGCAATACAAAAAACATGAAACTATCCCCCCTCTGATTGAAGTTATTAACAATGATTCTTTATCAGTTTTCATTTTTAGCAAAGATGACCTCAGAAAATCTTTGCAATATTTTTCTGCAGCTCTAGAGTGTAAGCCAAGACAATTGAACCATTTTAGTAGCAAGGCTGGGTGCTCAGGGAGGAACTCTCAAGTACTATTATCCCTGATAGCATCAAACACTATAGTTTGTGCTGTGTGTAGCAGTTTTGAAATGTGTCACAGAGATGGAGTGATTCACACTTTGTATTTTTCTTGACAATAGATGTTAATATTTTCTTGTATTTAGAGTGTCAGCTTTTTGACAACTTATATTGCATTTTGGGCTTGTTTGTGGTTTTTGTTGTGTTATCTGAAAACGAAATTGTGTATGACTTGGTACAAAATGAAGCCAATCACTTGACTACCACTTCTAGCCTCTCTTCTTGTGGATACTTTCACAAAGTAAATATTCTTGTGAGAAGGCAATGAAATCTTGGTGGGTGGGGTGGGGGGTGAGGGGATGAAGGAGAAAAATAGGAAAAAATAAGGATCACAAAAATGTTTGCATTTCAGTCTGTACAATGAATTTTGAAGATGTTTTTCTAGACGAGAGAAAAGCAACGTCTGCTAAGTCATGGTCATTAAAGCACTTCACATTTTGTTTTCATACTCGCATCTATAAAAATCCTGCTATGCAAGAACTAAGATATAAGTTCACAGAATCACAGAATGTCTGGGTTGGAAGAGACCTTCAAGATTATCGAGTCCAACCCAGCCCCAACACCTCAACTAAACCCTGGCACCCAGTGCCACATCCAGGCTTTGTTTAATCACACCCAGGGATGGTGACTCCACCACCTCCCCAGGCAGACCATGCCAGTACTTGATCACTCTTTCTGTGAAATCTTTTCCTTAATATCCAGCCTGTATTTCCCTTGGTGCAGCTTGAGGCTGTGTCCTCTGGTTCTGTCAGTGCTACTTGGAGAAAGAGCCCAACCCCACCTGAGCACAGGCACCTTTCAGGGATTGCAGAGAGTGATGAGGTCACCCCTGAGTCTCCTT